>APFE030955910.1:150686-176909 GCA_000404065.3 Pinus taeda | reverse complement strand
AACTACTCAAGCATTGAGGACAACACTTTTTTGAAGGAGAGGGGCATGTTAGGTCCCTATAATACTAGTGATGCCCCCATTACTATTGTAGTTGTATTCCTTATTAATATTGTTGTGCCCCTATTGTCCCCATATTGTTATTAGTGTGGCCCATAGAATCCCTCTATTATTATTATTGTGCCTTTATATTATTATTGTCAGGTCAACTTGATTATATTGTGAACCCTTAGACTCCTATATATAGAAAGGAGGTTTTGTCATTTGAATCATCCAAGAATTGCTCATTTGTGTAATGTAAAGGTGGTTGCCCCCTCGAAGAGGTTGAATTCCAAGGCGTTCAACTATCTTTTCTATCTTTTTGTGAGTTGGTTTCATAACAGTGTGGTAATCAGGTGGGGTGTTACAAGACTTCCTCAAAAAACTCACAGTTGTTTGCATAAGGTAACTTGTACTCATTTATCCACTGCATTTACATTTATTTATGTAATTGAATGTTTTTTCCTTTTTGTGGTTTTATTCTCTCAATTTGACACAACGATATCAAAGCTTGTTTAATGTTGTATGTTAGCTGTCATTGTTTAGGACAATGCTGACATTCGTTATTTTCGAAGAGGAGAGAATTACAACCTTAGAAAAATTGAGATTAACAACCATATGACAAGTGAGAACATTCTAGAAATGTTGATTGATGATTTAGTTGGCACGTCATGTGCAACAAGACAGAGGGTGAGATAAAATGGGAACATTGTGTTGTTATCAAGTCTTATCAATGTTTATAACCCTCAATGAAAATAACATGGAGTTGTTGGAAATGTGTTGGCAATTCAGAAATGGTCTGGAACACACACAATTATTAGATGATGCAGTCTTTTATTTATTCTTTCTGTAATGGCTATTTGAGTCTTGCCATGTATACGAATGTGGGTGATGGTGGCCTTCTTGCCTGTGTTGTGGTTGTCTGTTGGTTGGAATCTAATTCATATGGTTGTCTAAACCCTAATGCTAAACCAAGAAGAGTAATGGATATTGCACCCAAAAGTGCCTTGTAACAATATAAGCTCTTTGACATCGCATGCATGTCATTTCATTTCCATTTTTTTTTTTTAATATTACGAGTCATTGTTGTTGTCTTCCTTCCGTGTGCATGAATTTTGAGTTTTTGTTCTCTGATTAGAATTTCGTAATAATCTAAAAGCTTCTTGAGTATTAAATTGTTGAATTGGCATCATGGGTTTGTAGATCTGTTTTTTAAAATTTAAATAAAGGATCTTTATTCTTAAATTGTTGTCATCTATATGTTGATAGTTTTTGTGTTATTTATTGCAATGTTGGTGCAAATGAGACTTCTTCTGTCTTGCAATGTGACATTTCCTTTGACTGGGACAAATACTGCTTTAAATAGTTCTACACCCCACCTCCAGTCACAAATTCATCCAATTCTTCTTCATATTGTCACCCTTCCCATTTTGCTATAGAATCTACCAATTTTGTAGGAAACAAGCACTATATTATTAATGTATCTTTGAAAAGAACATGAAATGCTTCATTTTTCTTTTAACAAAGCAAGATGTGAACGTAGAGGTTGGATATGTATTTTGAGAGAAATATCTTGTAGAAATGAAAGATTTCACCAGCTGTCATTTTGGGAAGGGAAAGCAGAAAATGCATTTTTTGCAAAGAATACACATTCATTGTTGTAGGAAAAACAGAGGTATCATAGTCTACCACCATTCATTGATAAATATTATGTACAAATATCGTGGTCATTGATTGAATGTAGGATTGGTGAGAATGATACTCGTTTATTTGTTAGTTGTATGTCATTTGCTGACATGTCAAAATAGAGATTCATCACCAAGTAATAATTTCATTCATACTTTTAAATAACAATTGGCCCATTTTGCCTTCTCAATAATAGGAGAAACATGCATAGCGATAATAATGGCAATAATTATGGCTTAAGGAGCTAGAAAAGATGTAGGTGGAATGTGGAAGGGTAGTTCATTAAATGAAGCATCATAAGAAACAAGAACTGGCTTCATCGTTGCAACTTCTTTCTTCAAATTTCATATTTCGTGTCTTGCCTCTGCACCTTGGCATCATAATTTTGTACTGTATACTACGAGGAACACACAGATTTGAGAGGATAGAGTTCAGAGAGATTCTCAATTTATATAGATAACTAGGAAGTCCATTAGGAATCATGTGTTTTAAAAGGTCCAAGTTCTTCATTTGCATAAACATTCTTTGCATCTTCCCCATTATCACATAGTGTGTCTGAAATATTGGCCTTTAGCTGTAGTGGTTGATCTTGTTTGTGATAACCCTTTCTCATAGGATCCTTCTTAATGGGGTCTTCGTCTCCTTCCCCACTCTCATCACCTAAAATCAGGGGTTTTTATAGTGCCTTGGTTCTTTGAGAATCAATTTGATTGGTATTGTCGATAATCTAAGTGGATGGTTGTGGCAGAGAATGCTTGTAATTCTTCTGCATTTCTCAAAGTAAAGGCAAAAGCCTCACTTAGAACATGTTGAGTTAAACCAAAACAATGGAAATAGTTTCAAACAAAGATAGAATAACGTTAAACAAAAAATAAAATAGGTTGTGTGCCTAAGACAAAAGTTGCATTTGAGGATTCATCTATCAATATATTTTTGTAGGGCTTCAACTTTCATATCTGCTTTATCTCATCCATCTTCATTTTCTTCACCAACATTATCAGAATCAATCCCCCTATCATCACTGTTAGAAAGATTTCTAGCAAAATCTAGGAGTATCCTCTTCATCTATATCAGCCTTACCCTGTGCATCAAATTTTCTTAGTTTGATCCCAGTTTTGGGATTTTCCAACTTCTTCTTCGCCCTCACACTAAACAACAAAGTCCTCCCAGTGTAGGCTTTATGTGCATGTAACTCTAAAACAACTTGAATGGGTCATATCTTTATGTGCATGTAACCTTACATTTAGTTTGAAATAAAATTAGGACTTTTTCTATTTAAAAAAGAAAAAATGTAGGCATTAGAACAGGAGTTTCATTTTGAAAGTATTATATTACAAGGATGTTGTAGATAACTTTTTGGGCCTAGTGCAGAGCCTATATTTCCTTGTATTCATGGCTTGAGTTAGTATGCACACCTTCTGAAAAGACTTAGTGATGTGCGTTAAGGATTTTTGCAAGCATTTAAATGTTGTTACAAGTAGCGATGTGATTTTATTGTTATTAGCATCGTTTAATATACTATTGACAAATTGATTGAAACATCTTTTGTTATCCACTGTTCTTTGTAGAATTATTATTCTTGTTTTGTTATTATTTTTATTGATATTAGCTTTTTTCAATATCCAGACTTCATTTCACACACACACACACACACATATATATATTAATTAGAGTTTGATTCAAAGTATTGTCCCTTGCCTTCCTAGAGTGAAAGGAAAAGTTACAAATTGAAAGAGATGGCATTGAAAATTACATAGCTTGCTATGTTGCCTATCCACAAAACTCTATAAACTAATATAATACAAATTTTAAAAGGTGGCAGGAATCCCATTAAAGCCATACACCTGAAAACATATTTGGATAGTAAATAGGCATTACACAGTTGTACACTGGACATTGATTTCATATTTATGATTGATCCAGGTGGATATTGGTGGCCACCTGCCAAGTCCATCTGGACCCCCATCCTTGTCTCTTTCAGCATTTTCACTTTCCTTAATTATAGCACAACTTACTATTTTTAGCAGTTTTTCGGGTCCTGAACTTCCGGAGCCGTTTTGAGGCCCTAAACGATGTTTTTTGGGGAAGCCAGGGGCAACATGGGTCCATGCAATGGACCGATGTTGCTCGTTCCAACAATGGTAGTTCTCGGATAGATCTTTCTAACGAGCTATCATACGCGTCAAACGGAGATCGTATGCCAAAGTTACGACCCTGGGAATTGATGTACCAATTTACCCAAAACGGGGCCCACAATTTGGCGTTTCATCTTCTAAGGGTCGTGTTTTGGAATGTGAAGGGCTTTCCATTGTTTCTTAATAATAAAATAGGCCTTCGAGCCTCATTGTAACAGAAGTTCGGAAACAGTTCAGAGACATGTAGCCGCACATCTCTTCTCAGAGATAAGCTACCATCAGTCCTAGCTGGTTTATTTCCAATTCTGGTTGTAAGCATATTTCGGTATTTTCCATTAATGAAATGAAGTGTTATTTCCGCTGCATCTCTTTATTTATGGTTATCGCATCTCTGTATTTATGGTTATCTCTGTAATCTATTGCGTTCCTATTTAAATCCGGATCAATGATATTCTAGCTTCCCAATGGTATCACAGATTAAAGAGTGAACTACAACAAGACCAGTGTTGAAGTCGAAAGAAACACAATAAGGTACTAAGGATCATTACTTTGGCAAAGAAAATGTTTGGGAATGGAGCTCAAGTTGAAGGCAATAAGGTATAATTGAAATGAAAGGAAGATGGGACAAGTTGAGAAATTTCATCACACGGATAAAAAAAATGATAAACAAAGGAAGCTATGTAACAAATTCTAGGAAAATGGATGAGAAAAATTCAATAAGAGATGTAAAAGGAAAGTTAACTAAGGAAGATAGAATTGATCAAAATATTAAAACAAAGTAGAAAGGCCTAGGGTAACAATTTTAAGAAGGTATCCATGCATTCTTTTATCTTTTTGCACAACCTTACAACCACATAATTTCAAAGTATGATCTCTCTCCCAAAGTTACCTCCTCACCACTTTGTAGATTTGGCTAATGAAAGATTTCATTAGCAGTGATTTTGGGAAGAGAAAGCTGAAAATGAAATTATTGCAAAGCATACACATCCATTGTTGTATGAAAAGTAGTGGTATCACAGTCTACCACCACTCATTGATAGATATTTTATATATGTATTGTAAGATGTGTACAACTATCATGATCATTGATTGAATGTAGGATTGGTGAGAATATCATCTAAGCTAATATTAGCACAACCTTTGAAGCAATTATGTTTGTGTTTTTTATGCATCCCTTTGATGTTGGTGACCGATGCAATTTTGATGGTGTTCAAGTAAAGGAAGAAGGCTGAGAGTAACCAACCAACATTGTCACTATTTAGTTTGCCATGTCAATCATTTCTTCTTTATGGTCACACTGCAAAGGAATTGATCTTGGCCAATTTGGTTTCGGCTATGAGTAGAAGAAATTAACATTTTCACAACATTTTTATCCAAACTCAACACTAGCAAAGGATAAACATTTACAACAATCAATAAATAATTTCTAATATATTATTAACATAAGTTAATCTGCAATGACCACCAAATACTTCTTTCTTTTATAATATTTTTTCCTATGCTACCGCCTTATAACATTTTCTTTGCAATATCTAGTGCAATTGCTAATTAAATGTATTTAACCATCAAATACTCTATAAAAACAAATTCCAAACCCTAATTCTATACCAAAATAAATAAATAAATAAATATTTTTCCTTCGTATAACTCGTAAACACCTACTTATTATTTTGTTTCATATAACTTGTAAACACGCGAATAGTTTGTGCCGGTCTATTAATAGACCGTATGGCTTGTAATCCCCATCTTTCTTTGTTTCGTGGAACATATGAAACTAGGGTTCTCTAGGGTTTAAGCTTCTTGGTGTGTTAGGGTTTTGTGCGGTAATCGGGATTTCCTCATTCTTCGCTCTCATTCTCAGATGAATGCGATTTAACGGCTATTGGTTGTTTGATGTACTGGTTATATCGGATATGAATGCTGGAAGCTGCATACTATGCGTGTGAGTGTATATGTTGTTCTGTATGGACATTGGTGTGTTAGGGTTTCGTGCGCTAATAGCCATTTTCTCATTTTGCGCTCTGATACTCCCGTCCATCTGGCTGATGCTATTTAACAACTATTGCTTGTTTAATGTACTGTCTGTATTGGGTATGAAGGCTAAAAATTGCATGGTAGGCGTGTGATTGTATTTGTTGTTCTGTATGGACATTGGTGCAAAGGGGAGGGCTCTGCGGCATGCCATGCTCATATTCGGCAGGTATGCTATGCAAGCCATAGCTCTCAAATATCCACAGGTTCTCTGTGGAATGCCCAGTCACCCCTGTCCTAAATAAACATTAGTGGTGTCATGGTACAATCCTTTAGCCCGGAGAGTTTTAGCATCTGCATGGTATTGTGGCGGAATGCTGTTAATATCCATGTGATGCTAATGATATATCTGGATTCACAAAGGATTGTCTCCACATTCCACTACATTTTTTTGAAAAGTACCAATCCCATCTATCCAATATAGTTATCCAATGTCTTTTGGTTTTCAATATCCATCTGTATAGCAGGTTGTGCTCTGTTCAGATATATGCCCAAATATTTAAATCTGGTTTACTTAATCCAAACTGGCTGTATGATATGAAGAAATTATGGCTGTATGATATGAAGAAATTAAGGTGCTGTATCAGGCAAATCATGCTATTTTTTGTTTGTTTGTCTGTCTGTCTTGCCCCCATTTTAAGGAAACCCAGAAGAAGGATAAGGATGCCCGTGTTAGATTGTTTTACTTATTTTGAAATGAAATTACCTTAATTTTAATTTCGTTCAAAGGGTTCTATCTCTTACTGCAATACGGGCCCTGTCACCCTATTTCTAAGTAGGTTCTCGTGATATATTGTGTTTGTGGTTGACATCAGTATAAATGACCTAATAATTGAGCTCTGGGCTATTATATATCCTTTATTATAATAATTGTATGTCAACTATTATATTCTTCTGCACAGGTTAAAAGGAATCTATTTATCACTTTTGCTTGAGTTAGGGCGATACAACGTCACGATATTATTATCCAAATTACTACTCCGTGACATTTGATTTATCTGAAATCCCTTACACAGGTTAAAAGAAATCTATTTAGGTTTTGCTTGCGTTAAGTGATACAATAACAAAGTACAGCTTCGTGGCATTTGATTTATCTAAAATCTACGACCTTTGAGAGGGATAAAATTTGAGTTGTAATCTTTTTCTTTAGTTCTTGTTTTGTCTATAGATGAATCAATATCAACACACTGTCATCCACTTTGCCATTTGCTGAAATTTAATTCCCCACACATCTATAAGCTTTGATATGGGTTTTAATAATATTTTGACATCCCTATAGTATTATTTTTTTGATAAGCTAGGTAGTCACTGTATTTTAAATACAAGAAAACATATATTGGCCTATCACAAGAGAATCGAGTGACACAGACAGAATTTTAGTTTAAATAATAATACACCTTTCAGTCATAATATAACATAAAGTTTTAAACTGTTTATAAAAGTACTTAATTTTCCTATTGCTAAGCCTGAGACACTCGTAGAAAAGTAAACAAAAATATAAAAACCAGAACATTATAAGTAGTATGAGAGTCCCACCTCAGCGACTCGGGTCTGTTTACCTCTTCATTTGAGGGAGGAAATTCCAGGCCTACGAATTTTTTTTGGTAGGATAGAGTGCCCTTGACCTAAAGTTGCAGAACATCAATGCAAAGTAAGGTCTCCCATTGTTGATCTGCTTGCAGATCTGAAAATTAAAATAAACAGAGAATCACAGAACACAGAACAGACTGTAGACACAAACACTGGTATAACACAGGTCTGCAAACAATACCACTATTTTATTTATGAAGAAGAGCTGAGCCTGTTCAAAACAATGCCCTCATTCTTTTTATTTTCAAAAAAATAAAAATCAACTGCGTAATTAGATAAAGCCAATATATTTTAGATGTTTCCTTTTTTTTTAGAAGAAGTTTCCCTCTTTTCTATTCTTGGATGTTTGCAATGAAACAGTACGTTTTTTCTTGGTTGCCCAATCAGTGAGATGTTGCTGATTTTTGTGTCCTTTCTGGTTTTTGGCAAACCAGAAAGGACACAAAAATCAGCAACATCTCACTGATTGGGCAACCAAGAAAAAACGTACTGTTTCATTGGAAACATCCAATGAATAGAAAAGAGGGAAACTTTTGAAAAAAAAAGAAACATCTAAAATATATTGGCTTTATCTAATTACGCAGGTGATTTTTATTTTTTGAAAATAAAAAGAATGAGGGCGTTGTTTTGAACAGGCTCAGCTCTTCTTCATAAATAAAATAGTGGTTTTGTTTGCAGACCTGTGTTATTCCAGTGTTTGTGTCTACAGTCTGTTCTGTGTTCTGTGATTCTCTGTTTATTTTAATTTTCAGATCTGCAAGCAGATCAATTGGTATCAGAGCGTAAGATCTTGGAAGATATCCACCTGTTTGAAGAATTTTTTTTTTAGGGGTCATACATTTCACTCCATTCAGTGGATGAAAATCATGCCGCCCCGTCAAGAGCAGCCAGAGCCCTCCCATGCAGACTTGCCAGTGAATGATTTAGCTAGTACTCTTCAAGAGCTAATTACGCTGCAACAACAACAATACCCTCCAGGGCCAATGCATCATGATGCACGCTTTCAACTGCCCAAATTCTCAGGGCAAATGAATGGTGAGACTGTTGATTCTTGGATCCGCAGCCTCTCCAACTATTTTCGAACTTGTCCAACAATGGACGAGGAGATGAAACTTCAGATCGCCAGTCTACAATTGGAAGGCCTAGCACAAACATGGTGGGATACTCATCTTGAGAATATGTCCTTGGTTGTGGAACTTGGAGAACAAGCCGAGACCAAATCGACGCCTATCACATCTTGGAATCTCTTTTGCGAGGCCTTACGTGAACGCTTCTATCCTCCAGGATATATACAAAATCTCCTTGCCAAATGGTTGCAGCTTCGACAACTACCCAATCAATCAGTCAAGCCTACATTGATGTCTTCTGCAAGTTGCGCATTCAACTCCATATATCCGATCCAGACGAGGTACTAATTATCAAATTTAATTCTGGTTTGCTAATGCTTCTTCGTCGTGAAGTTGAGTTGTTTGATAGAGCTTCATTAGACAAGGCCTTTATTCGGGCCCTGGCGGTGGAACGCAAAGTGGGTACTCGAATCCGATATCCTCAAGCCAGAAATGGTCCATCTTCCTTTGATTCTTCTAATGTCGACTCAGCCTCATCACCCACACCTCACCGCACCCCCTGGTGTACATTTCACAAGACCAACTCACATGCTTCTGCAGATTGTCGAGTATTGAAAAATCTCCGCCCCCAGAAAACTCTTTTTACAAAGGTCGAATAACCAAAGGTTTTCTTTTTACAGAGGTCGAATAACCAAAGGCCACTACCCCACTTCCAGCTGTTTCTCTCGAAAATCTGACTGAAGTGGACCCCTCTCTCATCCTCATGATTGCTAATGCAACAAACACCTCTGTTACGCCTTTGTTTACCCATAATTGTCAAATCAAACATGAGTTGGCCACGCTTATTCTTGACAATGGGAGTCAAAAGAATCTTGTGTCACAAGACTTAGTTGCACGCCTTTGCCTTCCCACCACTCCTCACCCCCACCCGTATCAGCTCGGTTGGGTCAGAAAGGACGGTCCTCGTCTTACCATCTCACAATGTTGCGCTGTCTCCTTTGCTATTGGACCTTTTCGTGATACTGTGGTATGTGATGTTTCTCCTCTAGATTGTGCTGATTTATTGCTAGGAATTACATACCAAGAGGCTCGACATGCTGTTTATCATGCTATAGATCACCAATACCACTTGTAGCACGATGGGCACACCTATGTGCTCACATCCTCAGCTAGCACATCAACCCAACCTTCCATTGGCAAAGCTCCCATTATGAGAGTCAATTTAAACCAAGATGTTTCTTTGTGCTTGGTTCGCCCTGTCAAGCCAGACAACCTCACCAATCCAATCCCTCCTTCAATGGCTCCTCTACTCCATGAATTTGCAGATGTCTTCACCCAACCCACAGGGCTGCCTCTAGCACGCTCTGTTGAACACCACATTGATCTTATTCCTGGCGCTTCCTTACCCAATGCCCCATCTTATCGCCTTGCTCCTCGAGAGGCAATTGAGATCGAACACCAAATTGAAGAATTGTTGACATCCGGTCATATTCAGACGTCATCCTCACCCTGTGCATCTCCAGCTTTTATTATTCCAAAAAAAGATACTTCTGAATGGCGCCTCGTGACAGATTATCGAGCCCTTAATAAAGCCACTGTTAAAAACCGCTACCCCCTTCCCTGCATTGAGGATTTGTTGGACCATTTACACGGGGCTCGTTTCTTCACAAAGATGGATTTAACTGCAGGCTACCATCAAGTTCGCATGCATGCAACCGACACATGGAAAACTGCTTTTAAAACAAAGTTTAGGCTATTTGAATGGTTGGTCATGCCATTTGGACTGACCAACGCACCGGCCACCTTTATGAGATTCATTAATAATGTTTTCAAGGCACATTTGGGTAAGTTTGTGGTCATCTACCTTGATGACATTTTAGTATTCAACAAATCTTGGGAAGACCATCTTCAGCATGTTCGCACCATACTTGAGTTATTGCGAGCACATCACCTTCAGGTCAAATAAAAGAAATCCTATTTTGGACAAACATCAGTTCAATATTTGGGATTTATTATTGACAATAAAGGGGTTCGCCCAGATCCCTCTCGTGTACAAGCCTTGGCGCAATGGCCAGCCCCTTCCAATGCAATGACCTCAAGAGCTTCATGGGAGGTATTAATTTCTACAGAAAGTTTGTCTCTCATTTTTCACAGTTGGCTCGCCCTTTGCACCAGTTGTCTCATCAAGCAAAGTTTATTTGGGACGCCGAATCTAAGCAACATTTTGCTCAACTCAAGAGTGCCTTATGCTCTGCTCCTGTTCTTCGCTTGCCAGATATGAATCAACCATTTGAGATAGAAATTGATGCCTCTCAATTCGCCATTGGAGCTGTTCTTAAACAGGGAGGCCACCCTGTGGCATACCATTCTGAGGCACTTGCGGATGCTAAGCTCATGTACAGCACCTATGACAAGGAATTCTACAGTTTACTGCAAGCTTTGAAGCAATGGCGCCATTACATTCTTGGCAAAGAGACCATCCTCCATACAGATCATCATCCGCTAATCTTCATCAACTCACAACGAAAGATTCAAGAGCAACGCCATTTAAAGTGGGCTTCTTACATTCAACAATTCCATCTGGTGATTAAATACAAGAAGGGGACAAGTAATAAGATGGCTGATTTGTTAAGTCAACCGTTTGCTCAGGTCCTACACATTCTAGAGGTGCGTTGTGTTGCATATGATGCTTGGAAAGATATGTATGCAACAGATCCGGTCTTTGGTGAGATATGGGAAGCTTTGCAACACCCTACAGTCATCAACCAAACTCCCTTTCTTGATTATACCATTCGTGATGGTTGGTTGTATAAATTGAACCAACTATGCGTGCCACAATCTGATGATCGTCTCATTCTTATCCGTGAAGCACATGCATCTTCATGCGGAGGGCATTTTGGCACAGCCAAGACCATTCTCAATCTTCAACGCCACTTCTATTGGCCTGCTTTACCAAAGCAAGTGGAAAAATTCATTCGTGCATGTTCTCTTTGTTCACAAAGCAAGCCCTCAAATCGTAAACATGGTTTGTATCAGCCATTACCAATTCCCTCTCATCCTTGGGAATCCATTTCCATGGACTTTTTAAGTGGCCTTCCTACTACTTTTTGTAAACATGATGTTATCTGGGTAGTGGTATGTCGTTTCTCCAAGATGGCTATATTTCTTCCTTGTCATAAGACTACTTCTGCTGCTCAAACCGCGGATCTCTTCTATCATGTGTGGCCACACTTTGGTTTGCCAAGTAGCATTATTTCATATCGTGATTCTCGCTTTCTCAGTACCTTTTGGCGTACTCTTTGGTCTTTGTTGGGTTGCCAACTTCGTTTCTCCACTGCCTTCCACCCACAAACAGATGGACAAACCGAAGTTGTCAATCGTACTTTGGTTCACTCACTTTGCAGTTACTTTTCCAAAAACAAACAGTGGGATACATATTTGCACATCATTCAACATAGTTACAATCGAGCAACACATTCCTCAACTGGTTTCTCACCTTTTGAGGTTTGCTTTGGGTTTCAACCAAGTGCACCCTCTGAGATGCCATTGACAATCACCCCTTCTGGGTCTGCACATCAACAACAGGAACAAAAATCAGCTCATCATTTTATACACTCCATTTCTCAACGCCAAGCTCAAGTAACTGCTGCTTTGCAAGCAGCCCAAGCTCGTGCCAAACAGAGACATGACAAGCAGCGAACACACTTGTCTTTTCAACCTGGAGATTGTGTGTGGCTCTTGTTGGACAAGCAACGCTTCAAGGGCCAGCATCATAAGCTGCACCCTCTGAAATATGGCCCATATACTGTTCTGGAACGCATTGGAGAAAATGCATATCGCTTGGACTTGCCTTCCCAGCTTGGCATCCACGATGTTCTTAATGTTAATAATCTCAAATTATTTGAACCACCTCTCCTTGAGGAATCTGTTACAATTCATCATCCGGCTGATAATATCCCAGGTTTTCAGCCTCCTCTGCTCAAAGATACAATTCTGGACTTCAAGAAACAGGATGCACGACATCGGCCATACTTCTCATATTTGGTTGGTCGGAAGGGACACACACCAGCACAGGCAAAATGGATCAATGCAGAAACATTGCAACGCAATTTCCCTCCGTTGGTGGAGGAAGCCGGGACACTTCCTGATCTAAACAGGGAGGAATTGGGCAACCAGAAAGGACACAAAAATCAGCAACATCTCACTGATTGGGCAACCAAGAAAAAGCGTACTATTTCATTGGAAACATCCAAGAATAGAAAAGGGAAACTTCTGAAAAAAAAGAAAACATCTAAAATATATTGGCTTTATCTAATTACGCAGTTGATTTTTATTTTTTGAAAATAAAAAGAATGAGGGCGTTGTTTTGAACAAGATCAGCTCTTCTTCATAAATAAAATAGTGGTATTGTTTGCAGACTTGTGTTATTCCAGTGTTTGTGTCTACAGTCTGTTCTGTGTTCTGTGATTCTCTGTTTATTTTAATTTTCAGATCTGAAAGCAGATCAATTGTGCTTCACTGCTTTCCACAAATACCTTCTCCATGATGGTTTTGATTCTCGAGTGAAGGTCGATGGTTTGAAAATATTTTGTGGCATGGCTTTGAGTATATTTTGCATTTGGGACCTAGTGCCCCACATCTTTGTTGATATCATTGTCGTGAATGAAGTTGTGAATGAAGTTCTTCTTCACGCTAGCCTCAATTTCTGTTATGTTAGTCTTAACACGAGAGGACGGTTGGCTGAACTGCCAGTATCGATCTGCTGCAACCTCAGCTTTGCTTTGTGTACATGATGCAAACTAAGAGGGTACCCAGGGGACGGGGTGAGGAATACAGCCAAGGTGAGGGAGGGTTTATCTCCAAGGAACCCATGGGAGTGATTGTTGAAGCGGCAAAGGAACCAGAGGGTCAGACTGAAGGGATAAACACCTTCCCATGATGGTCTCGATTTTTTGAAATTATTGTGGCATGGCTTTGAGTATTTTTTTGTATCCAGGATCTAGTGTCCCACATCTTTGTTGATATCATTGTCGTGAATGAAGTTGTTCTCAACACAAGACTCAATCTCTGTAATGTTAATCTTGACACAAGTGGATGGATGAGTGAACTGCCAGTATTGCTCTGATGCAGCCGCAGCATTGCTTTGTACACATGATGCAAACTGGCCACGGTCCCCATATCCACAGTGGCTTGAGCCTCGACTGGAAGCAACACCAAAGCGAGATATTCTAAAAGGGTAGGGTAGGGAACAGGGTGAGGGATATTAAAGGTGAGAGAGGGTCCTTAAAGCTCCAGTGAAAGCCCAAGGAAACCATGGGAGTGATAGTTGATGCTGCAAAGGAAACCAGAGGGGCAGACTGAAGGGATAAACAGAAATAGAAGAGAGGCTAGGGGGAGAGGGGGTGACGAAAGTTCCAACTCCGCAACTGAAGAAAACTTTAACCAAAGAGCAATGACAAGACCGTCAAATTAAACACACAGGCTAGAGAAGAGAGCATACCGAAAAAAGCTGCAAGTCCAATGGCCAGGTTAAAGTGCTCGGGTCCTTATAACTGGCAAGCCAGGTCACCATACGCATAACAATCTTGGGACAACAATACATGAAAGTTGATCTTACAATAATGGCCGATCCTGGACGGAAACAACATTTGAGCCAACTGAACTGTTGACTTAAAAACATCTCCCATAGTTAATGTCTGCATATAATGGATATAACTTGGAGGCTCCAGTTGTTTGACAATCTTGGGGGGCGGGGTGGCTAGAGAGTGGTGACGTGGGGTTCTGAGGAGAGCTAACTTGACAAGGGGGGAACTCGGAGGCTTACAGTACTAAAACTTTTGGTGAAAGGTTGAGATCAAAATTATACTTGATTATCTATTTACTCTTGAAATAGAGTTTGACAAGTCAGTGTGAGACCGTATTAGCTGTAATTTGCGTTCGATTTCCATTGTTTAATATGGTAGTTACATAATTTATTTCTAGTTGAGTTTGGGGATTCTTTTGTAAGCCAGTATTTTGAATAAGCTTGTAACACAGTATTTTCAGGTTAATACCTTACATTTGTTCATGCTAATTTTACCACCTGAGGTTTACTATAGACCTATTTAAAAAATCCTTGGTATTTTTAGCTGTGAAGGTACAAGGATCCCTTAAATGAACAGAAACAACAGCAAATTTCAACTGGTTGATGGATTTTTTTTTTTTTTTTTTTTTTTTGGTTTTTAATATTATTATTTTTTGTTTGTTTTTTTTTGTTCGACTCCCGTGGATAGTTTCCACACCTAACGTTGCCACAAGTTGGGATGCTTGGGTATATTTTCTGAAAAGCCTTTGCAACTATAATGGAATGTGAAAGAGGACAACCTTGATTGATATTGCTCAATGTGAAAGGCATGTTTGGTTTTCTGGATTTCCCAATTTGCAGTTTTGTATATGATGTGCAAAAAGTTGTCGTGTTAGATTGATATTTGAGGTTCACCTCAAAATTCTCGTAGGATATGGCTGTTTTTTGCACAAGCCAAATATTCTTCGGAATTCATTTGCTTGGATCAATTCATCCAAACTCTTTTCAGTTGAAGCTTAGACAACCCAAGACTTATTGCCAATAATATAGAATTATTGTTATATGAATCCTGAGAAAGATAAAGAAGCTACATCTCCCCCCCGTTTGAAATAAAGAGCTATAAAGTTTGAATTAATTGCTGTTCCTAATTTCCCTTCAGAATCAACCTTCACAAGTTTTTAACAAACTTGTCTCAACAGTCAACCAAGATATCTTGAAAAAGGTAATTGCGAAACTATAAGGGGTTTGGGATTTTCTTTGTCTTGCTAAGCAATAGTACTTAATAGCGACAGGTTTAAGGGGCTGTTGGCTCCTTACTGCAGCCAGCCCTTTTTAGCGACAAGTTAAAGCTGCTGTTAGCTATCTTGGTCAGTGATATGGGAGTCCATCATTTCCTCATGGGCTTGTGTTCTATCAGCAGCATTCTCTTAAAGCATCTGCAAAAATTGAATGTCACCGTTGATCGGAATTGGATCTTTAATGACTGAGCCATCCTTAATGTCCACTTTGAAGATTTTGTTGATGGTTTTATGTGGTGGGATCTAGGGAAAAAACTGTATAGATGGTTTTTGTATCCTTAACTATGGTGTAAGGAAACTTTATAATTTAGCATCCAGGTCAGCATTTTTAGTATTCGGAAGTTATCTCTTTTTCTTGGCATGATCGTCGCCACTTATCCTCTTCAATGGAAACATCAAAACGCTTTCCCTCTTTATCTCCTATTCTGCCATGGTAATACATGTTTTCATATGTCATGATAATGTCCAGTTTCTCCTGTTACATGTTTTCATATGGCATGATAATGTCCAGTTTCTCCTGTGTAGATATCATTCATTGTGGAGTTTGAGAAAGCCAAACGTATTTACGAGCTTAAGAAAGTCAACATATGCTTTTGTCCAGAATGCTCTTGGGAGAATACATGTTAAGCTATATGTATCTTGCCAAGAACAGGAAGGCCATTGCCTCAGTCCATTTGCATTTCGTTTTGGCATTAAGAATCAACTTGAATTCTAGCATTCTTCATGTCACTGTAACAATCAATCAAGTTGCATTATTGCATTCTTCAACCCCTTGGCTAAAAACAACTTGTTCAAGTTTATATACATTATCATATATTCACAATAATGGGCTAGTGGTTTTGCGACGAATGTGTTTAAGTATTACATTGCTTATCAAAATTAGTATCTCAAATTTTTGTAACCCAAACTGAGTACAAGGATATGGTGTTAAATTATATTTAAACTTCTATTTCAATCCTTCACTAGATAAAGGACTTCACTAAAATTTATATTAGCATGTTGTTAAACTATTACTACACCTATACTTCAATCTTACGTTGAAACAAGTAGGTGCCGTTAAATGTGATGACCTTTCCTTGCACTCTTAGGCATGGGGTGATGGGTAACCATGATACATGGCTTTCAAATTTTGGTGCTTCAGTGTAATGTTCACATGATACTAAGTGAGCCTCTTAGTAAAGACCAAAATGAAATAAAATGCATGTGTAGGTGAAATTACTAAAATGTGTTGGAAATAAATAAAATTAACACAAATTCATAGCAACCATATGCCAATGATCAGCTTTAAATAATCACACACCATCCAAAATTTATTTGGTGTTTGGATAATAATAATAATAATAATAGAAACTAGTTACATAGGAACAACTTTCAACCTAAATGTAGGTAGCTAGTGTGGATACCACCCCCACATTCATATTTAAGGGCGCTGGGTACCTCATTCCAATGCAACCCATTTGTTCCCAGGCTAAATGAATTTTCTCATTACACAACACTACAAACATTATTTTAAACCATGACATGTTGCGTTGCTATGTTGCATTGCTTCATAACACAAGGAAGATCTTCCCTCTACTTAACAGTGCTTCAACAATATTCTTCTCTCAAGTGCTCTTTTATGTGAGTAGAGAGAACTCAATTCTTAAGTGCTCTTTTAAGTGCTCCTTTAAGTGCTCTTTTGTGTGAGTAGAGAGAACTCAATTCTTGACTTGTGTATGAACAATAATTATCCTACAAGCATCTAAAGAGTAAGAAATGCACATTAAATGATGGAATTTTAACTTGCCCAACCTCTATGCTCACATACAACCATTTGCCTTTCACCAAGGTCTATGATTGTCTCCATTTGTGGTTCACCCAAGGTTTATGATTGCCTCTTCATAGTGTTGATTTTTGGTCAAATTCTACATTCGCATGGTTAAAACTAGAGAAGAATGGAGTGAATGGAAAATTAGAGTGTTTAAACAAGGTAGCATTAACATTACTTTTGCTATGAGGAATGCAGGACTCTTACACATCTCATTTTGTCAATGCTTCCATAACTATGTAAGAGGACTCCTCCAACCTCTTACATGCATTCAATAATTAGTTAAGGGAAGTGGATAGTTTCATTTATGGACATGTTTGAAAATAGATCAGGTGTTAGGTTGACACTTGGCAATAGGGCATTTACTTTTCGTGAGCCTCATTCACTTTTCTCCTTTAGTGGAATCATAGCTCCTCATGATCTCTCAAATGATCTCGGATCACTTTATGTTATATTCCAACATTAGTAGATACACAACTTGAGTTTTTTGTGACGAGTCTACCACTTGGTCCATATAAGTTTATTTACATTATCTACTTGCTTATACACTCAATTTTGTAACCTTAGCCTTAAGCTTTGCACTCGGAACCTATACTAAAATATTTACAACATTTACACATGGGATTGTTTATTAAGCTAACATGCCTCGACTCTTGTGATTATTTGCTCGGGGAATATAATTTGTCCCACTATCTAGCTTGAAAGTACGAGTGAGTATTTGTACCTTGCTAATGCCACACCTTCCTCTAACCATTCCTTCTAAACACCCATGCCAGACTCAATTGACTTAACTCTTATGATTATAGCTAGACATTTACAATTTGATGAAACAACACAAACTAAACTTGAAGCAAGGATGATGGAAGTAATGGTTGAATTTGACGAGTATTTATTTGCTTTTCACTTATTTAATTATCATTTTTAAAATCTACATGTCATTAATGACAACAATTTTTTTTTTTTTTTTCTTCAATTTGATGGGTATATTTAAAATATAACCCTTCCCCCTGCCCCCCACACATATATATACATGTGTAGTCTAACTAATAGATGAAGTAGTAATTTTCATGGCGTTTTTCCTAGTTAATTTGAAACAAAATCCTATAGATATTTAAAAAAAATGAACTTAAGTTGTTTAAAATGTAGAGTTGGAGCTTTTAAGGGCGTTGAATCCATTTATGCATTCAAAAATGTATTTTAAACAATAAAAATTCACAATCTTGCTCGAAATTGTATCCTTTGATTTTGGTGAAAAAAACTCTTAAAATTGGAAAGTTAATTTATAGTCTAGTAAATTTTTAAGATAATAAAGAATGTGTAACATAAAATTTTGATTTTTCTAGAAAGTAACATAGTTTTGAATTTTATATAAAAAGTAACAAGTAGTTTTATTTAAAACTTTTACATGATTTTTTTTTTTTTTTTTTGGGTGTGGATTGAATTCTATTAATGTTGAAAACATGAGATTACATCAAATATTATCATAAGTTGTACCAAACACACTTCATTTCAAGTTTTAGATAAATAATAGTTCTGACTCTTAAAATTGGAAAGTTAATTTATAGTCTAGTAATTTTTTAAGATAATAAAGAATGTTTAACATAAAAATTTGATTTTTCTAGAAAGTAACATAGTTTTGAATTTTCTATAAAAATAACAAGTAGTTTTAGTAAAATCTTTTTTCATAATTTTTTTGTGTGGAGTGAATTCTATTAATATCGAAAACATGAGATTACATCAAAGATTATCATAAGTCGTACCAATCTCTCATAGGGGGACCAGACCATAACAAAAAATTGTACCCTTTGAAGGGACACAAGAGACAACTAGAAACTAAAAGAACTAAAACCAAACAAGCATATCACAAGATATTTCCATATCTGGCCATATAAAGAGCTAATTGCAGAAAAGAAACCATAAATTTGATCCATCACAAAGTTAAGGAAGCAATTTTGAATTAGAGCTTGCTATTAGGATAGGGGTTCCTAGGTTTGCCAAGGATCTAACAGGGGTAAGAGGGATGTTGAGATGTTCAATCCGTGCCAACCTACATTTTATCTTTTCTAACCTGCAATCATAATCTTTCAAGTGCCCATGCATGTGATCTAAGGATTGTAACAAGTCCATCTTAGACTCATGGTAATCCAACAGAGTGCGTCCCAAGAGGAACTTCATCTACCAGTAGAAATCTATTGTCTGCATATACTGGTTAAATTTGCCTTCTGTATGTCTCATATCAAGGATCCATCTTGTCCACTTTGCTAGCACTTCATAATCTAAAAGGGAAGTTTTTTGGGAGGAGGCTTCCCTTTTAGATTAGGTCGATTTTTTCTACACAAGCACTAGAATTTGCACCCTATATCTCGCTGCAAAACTTGATATTTTCTTATGTAGAGAGTTCCCTTTGCAGGGACGCTCCTTATAGTAGGCAACACAATATTAAATCCTCCATTCAAAGAGAGAGACAAAAGGTATATCTAATGAACATTACATAACCTATACTAGATCTTGAAAAACAAAGAAAAGAAAAGAAAATTTCTTCTACATACCTGGAAATATGAAATGGTATATTGGAGTAGATATCCACGCCACCAATACTTAGCTAATGGCAAAAAAATATGGAATTCCCTTTGTTGGTTATAGTTAGGTCACAAGAATGCTATACCTCTTAGAGATCAATCTCAACAAGAGAAAAACACAAATGAGCAATAAAAACCTAACTTGGACGTTTTAAATCAAATTTATGCACAATGGTGTGATAATTTTCATCGTCTTGCAATAAATATTGAAATTATTAATTATTGTAATTTCAATTCAAGCAATTTATTGTTTTAAATATCAATGATGTGGTTGTTAGTGATAATATCACGATAATTATGATATTATCACGACATGTGCAACATTAATTCCAACCACTACCACTATAACCTCTAGGTGCCTATGTATGCCCCCTTTGTGGGCACAAGTGAATTAGGGGGATTTGGATCTCGAACCTCGCAGATAACACTTCATTTTCACAACCATCACCAATTGAGTTGCCCCTGAGGGCTATAAAAAGTCATGTTTTTAGTGAAGAACAAAATGGGAATTTGATTTGTATAGATTTGGGTGAAAGTCCATTTGCCCCCAAAACTTTAGCTAATGCCAAAAAAGTCCTATGACAAACTAGAATAATTGATCTCTATTAACTTTAATTCTACAGTAAAAATAATTCTAATTTAAAAATATTTTTAAAATAAAATAAAAATTTTTAATTTTATCTTAATATGATTCTTAATAGAATTTAAAATAAAACTAATAAAATCAATTACAATTAAAAATTAATTAAAATTATTTTTATTTCAATCTTATTCTGAAATTAAATTAATTCCAACTAAATATCAAAATTATTAATTATAATAATTATTAAGTATTGTTAATAATTATCATTAATTAAAACATGGTCAGCTACTATCATTCTTGTCCCATCTATCTCATCCTTTTATTTATCCATTCCAACGAGATCTATCCTACACACTTAATCTATCTTGATGATGAGCCATGGTGGATGGCTCAAAACGTCGATTCAAACAATTATGGATGCGATAACTCTGTAAGAAAACTCAACACAAAATATCTGAGTGTTTGAATGGTGATTGGATTGTTTAGCCCCTTTTAAAATTTTAATTATACTGTAGGGTGTTTTATGTTGTTTCTCCTATGTTGTATTTTTGTTCTCTTTTGAATATGTTATGTCTGCAAATGTGAGAACTTATAAGGTGGCTGCATGCTATGCTTTGTGTGATGGGTTATTTGTTGTGTTATTCCTTGATACCACCTTGTAATCCCTTATCTTGTTAAGTCTCGTCATGCCTCTCTTTTGTAACAAGGGAGGTGAAAATGCCAACGAATTGCTAGACTACGACGAACTATTTTGTTGGCACCTTGTGACCAAACCTAGGGTTTATCTTTGTTTATATTTTAAGCCAATAAATGGTTCTGTTGTTGAGACCCCGAGTATTTTTTAGGGATCTAGACCATGGTATCGAGGATCCTTATAGGAGATCTTCAAAATTGGTGACACAAGCAGGTTGATTGATTTATTTCCCTACAAGCACAATTACGCCAGTAGAATTTAGAGTGGGTGAAAGGAGATTTTGTATGCTGAACTTGCTTATGACCAATACAAAATATTATGGTGTAATTTCCTTGAGGAACTTCATAACTGGTTGCGTTAGTTGCAATTAAAAGGGGGAGATGGAAATTGCCCTAGATCTCCTCGTACCTAGACAACTGTTGATTTAGCTGAGTTGCATAGGCTACATATAGAACCAACGAGAGCTATTGGTTTTTGGGTACAAGCAACCCTAGAGAGTTATATTATTGAATTTGTTGCAAAAGATAATTTATCTTTTTCCAAAGCTGTAGCTGTGTTTAGATATGGGTTGCGGGGAAGGTTGTTGAAGGAAATACCCCTTTGGATTAAACTTTTGATGGTGGAAGATTTTTTTTTACCATTTCAAGAACAAAATATGACAGCTTAAAAGTTTAAGTACTAGGGGTAGGAGTTAGGGGAGTATAGGGTAGGAGTAGAAAGATCAGAGCTATGGTGGGGTATCCTCACAAGCACAGAGGAGGAGCTACTTCTAGTGATCCTGCCCTTATTGCACTGCAACATCAGATTGCTGACTTGACATAGAAACTAAAAGACATGCATGCTACATGACTTATACATCCTTAAGTATGGTGTACTAATTGTCATGTTGAGGGTCACCTTGCCACAAAATGTCCAAGGTTGCAAGGTCAAGGACCATCATTTATGCCTAAGGGGCTAATTCCACCTTTGTCTACTGTTGGAGTTACGCAAGTCGGTACAAATGCCTTATATCAGGGTTTTTCTCAATGCCATGCTTTCCCCAATCAACAAGGTACGTCTCTCATGAAATATTGTGAAATATGTTGTATGTATGGACGCCTCCCTCGTCTTTGTCCTATTTTGCACAAATAATAAAATGTTCCAAATAAATTTATTTATTTATTTATTTTCTTCTTTTTTTTCTTTGCGGGTCACTAAATCATCATACAAATCAATGTAGAGCTTTGGATGCTCTGGCTAATCGACTTGATCGTTCTGCATTTAGAGTGAATGAAACTCCTAGGGAGCAAGGAGGTGGAGGAACAAGGGGGGAAGAATTGGAGGAAGAGGTCCAATCTATTGCTATAACTGTGATCAAGAAGGACATGTTTCCCATGACTATACATTTCCCAAAAGGCCTTGGTGTTCTCAATGCAAAGTAAACATACATGCAATAGAGGATTGTCCTGAGTTGATCACTAGGTGGGAAGAGCGTAATCGTCAGAGAGGGGAAAACTTAATTAATGTAGAGCCTCGGGAACCTGGACCAATTCCAATGCCAAATATTAATATAGTTATTAGAGGAGGAAAACGAAATGGCACAAATTCAGGTGTCCCTAAACAACCAGTGGTAATTCGACTTGCATCGCCTAAAATATCTTATGACACTAACAAGTAGAAATAATATTATAAAGATGTAACAACACTTTTTAAGCAGTTGACACCGCCTTATAACCCTCAAATGGGATAATTAGAACAATTAGAAATGAAGAGTCCAAGGTTCTCTCAAGATATGCCCCAACCTATAATGGAACGGTTTAAATTAATTTTACAGATTGTGTGTGATGAGCAGCTCTCGTGGCAATTGCCTAAGAAACTTAAGACTGTTGTTAAGGATGAGGAGCTCTCAGATATACCTATCTCTTCAAATTTTCCTAAGAGGCATTCCAGAAGTGTTTGGTGAAACAAGAGGAGAATTGGGAGAAAATTCAGTGTCAATGCTCAAATTGCGGGATTCTAGATCAAGGATTCCATGTTAGATTCGGGCTTTGATGTTAACATCCTACTAAGAAAGAATTGGAAAGCTCACTGGAACCAAAGTTGGTATTCTCCCAAACTCAATTACGTATGGCCAATCAATATTATATTCTTCCAACTGGACATTTGGAGGATGTTGAAGTGGATATTGCAGGCATAAAAATATATGCATATTTTGAAGTGATAGATATTATAGGAGATAAAGACCCCTATCCTGCATTGCTGGGGATAGATTGGGATTTTGAGAATTATGCTGTTATTGATCTTAAGTGGGGGCTAATGAATTTTGAAGTAGATGGAGTTAGAGTGATTTAACGAATGGATCCTTACTAAGGTCCCAGATTTATAGAACCTGTAGACAATAGAGAGGTAACTATTCTCCTGGACTAGATATATTGACTCACTATAGGGAAAATAGAAGATTATATTAATCCTACAACTAATGGTTCTATTAGTTGGAGGAGAATTAAAATCACATTGGTTGGTTCAAATGTTGCATGGCTTGACTGGTAGCAAGGAGATCACGAGTTACGTTCTAGACAATGCACAATTGTTTATTGTGCTCATTGGATTGGTACGGAATTTTCCTACTTTTAATGGTATAAGTTCTGCTATTAATTTTCTTATTGAAATTTGAAGAGACATAAAAGATTCCCTTGTTGGATGTTTCCCTTCAAGCAACGCCAATGAGGTGGTGGGGAGCTCATCACAATCATCTTCAAGGGTGGGAGTCAATCAAGTCTGCTTTTTTTATGTTGATTTGGTGCCCCAAAGGATTATTTAGCTAGAATTCCTAAATATGAGAGATATACTAGTCCGCAGAAACATATTCAAAATTGTAGAGTTAAGTGGATTGAAGCAGGACTTCCTGAAAAGTTGTGGGTACATCAATTTATTCCTACTTTGGGAACATTCTTGCAAGCTTGGTATTTGAAGGAGGAGATGAAAAGTCAGACAACAACATGCCAATGATAACCTAGTTTTCTAGTGATTTTTCCTTTTGAGATGAAGATGAAAAAATTGCGTGAACCTTGAAAGCCATTAAAAGAGTTTCGTTCCCCATAGGGAACCCTATTGAGGACTGTACTGACCAAGATATCTTTGAACACATATATGAATCGAGGTTCTCATGAAGTTGTTGCTTGCAAAAAGGTGAATCAATACCCTGATGATGATGATTTAGAAGAATTTAGGCACTTGAGTCTGAAGGGGGGCAAGATATAAAGGATGATCCTATTAAGGATGCTCCACATCTAAAGTCGTTGAAATTGCGGAAACATAATATTGGCACTGAAGAGAAACCTAAGCTAGCTTTTATTGGTGATTATTTTTACCTGCTAAAAGAATATGAAGATCTTTTTCCTACCTCCGCTACAGAACTCAAGGGAATTAAGGGAGACTTAGGAGAAATGAAAATTGTTTCGAGGGTGGGTGCAAGGCTTGTTAAATATCAACCTTATAGATTGAATCCTAGAGTAAAGGAGAAAGTAAAGAAGGAAATAGACAAGATGTTAGTAGTTGGTCTCATTTTTCCTATTTTATGAAGATGAATGGGTCAATCCCATTGTAATTCAGGGTAGGAAAGACTCAGATGACATTCAAGTTTGTGTGGATTACCGAAGCTGTAATAGTTCCTCTGGTCATGATCCATTTCCTACACCCTTCAATGATAAAGTACTAGAAACCGTTGCTGGAAATGAGGCATATTCCTTTACAAGTGGGTTTTCAAGATATCACAAAGTGTGCATTGCAAAAGAGGATAAGCGCAAGATTACATTCACGACTGAGTGGGGTTCCTATGGCTATCATGTCATGTCGTTCGGTCTCAAGAATGCTCTAGCTGTTTTCTCAAGAATTCTTATTACAACCTTCTGAGAGTATATTCATAATTTTTTTTGGAAGTTTATATGGATGACTAGACTGTATATGGTCTTTTGAAAAAGCATTCTAGTCTCTTGTGGGTGATGTTTGATCATTGTAGGCAATTGCAAATCTCTTTAAATTTGAAGAAGTGTATTTTTGCTATTCCCTTTGGTACCCTACTTTGCCACATTGTTTGCAAGGATGGAGTTTGTTGATCCTGTTAGCTCCTGCTGCAGCAGGTATTCATTTTTCATGATTGGCATTTCACAGGCCAAATATGTCGTACTTTGCTGCTGCAATGCTCCATATTTGCTCAAACAGTCTCAAAATAAAGAAGGCTACTTCAAGATCCATTCAAGTGCCTTCAAATTTTGTAAAAGTTTTCCTGGTATCGCTACTTTTAGTTGAAGGGAGGTCCAAACAGTTTAATCTTGGTCTCCCTAGGTTTAAATTTCATGTTTTAGAATATAGAGATTGTAAGTCTGTCCAAACAGTGTAATCTTGGCAGACTCTTAGATAGCTAGAGAAACAGAAGAGTCCAACAGTTTAATCTGGGCTTTGGAAGAAATAAGGGTAGTATGTAGATAGGAAGATATCAAAAAGAAAAATGTATGATGGGTTTGCAAGTCTAAGTGCACCCCCAAGCAAAAGAAGAAAAAATGCTAGGAAGTAGGCTGGGTAGGTAGTTCTGAGGCTGTTGAATTGCTGACAAGATCCAAGTTTGCAGGTATCATATCATGCAGAACATAATCAGCAAAGAGTTGTAAGCAAAAGGCTCAAATGAGGTATAACTAACTCCCCTTCTCTGCTTTTCCCCAATCATTAACTAACATTCCCAAAAAGAGGTCAAGATCTGCTTGACACCTCTTAAGTTCATCATCTTCATCAATCCGGTTGAGTAAAGATCTGCTTTGCTCAAAGTTGTTCCATATCTTCTCCCGAAGTATGGTCCTTCCCCCCTGCAACAGCCTAAGTTCCCCCCGAACTTAGCGCTTTCTTATCATCTCCATGTTAACCACTAACATTATTATATAGCTCCCTATGTTCCCCACCCCCGTATTAATATTAAGTAAATTCCCCTATGTAATATTCTCCCCTGGTTGAAAAATAACCATAGCAAGTCCCGGGAATTGTTTAGTTTAGCAGAAACTAAGCAAGAACCCAACCTCCGAAACCACCTTCCACATACTATGGACTCCTTCCTGAAGTATACAAACTCCCCGAAGTAGTCGGACGACCCTTTCAAAACTTCAAAGGCCCTTCGACACCACTTAC
>APFE030955910.1:74652-140645 GCA_000404065.3 Pinus taeda | reverse complement strand
TTTATTTATTTTTTTTAACTAAAACGGTTATGGATTTTATTTATATGCTAAAAGTAGAATGGGTCTTTGCCGTAGCGACCCCGCTTACATCAATGTTATCCTTCTTATGTTGCCTTTGGAATGTGACAATTTCACGGGTTTTGGAAGAAGCTTTCCCCATTCACAATTAAGATCCCTTTCATGAGAGTGCAGCCTTTGTTCGCCATCCGATCTGCTTCATTGTTGGAGTTTCTGAGGATGTGGTAAAATTTGTACGAATCAAAGCCTAGTAAGACTCTCTTCAATCTGTCCATGATTTTGTTGAGTCCAGCATTGTTGAAAAGATCCTCCTTGATTAGTTTTTTGATTAAAATTTCTGAGTCTCCGAAGACTTGGATATCTTTAGCACCTTTCTCTTTGGCAATAAGGCAAGCTTTGAGCAGCCCAAGGAACTCCGCTTGATTGTTTGTTTTTAGATCAAGGCCCCATGCAAAAGAATCTCTAAAAGACCCATCCGAGGAGTAGATGATCCCACCAGCACCTGCGACTCCGGGGTTCCCTTTGGACGCCCCATCAAAGAATATGGCAGTTAGATTTTGGGCCCTCCACCAGCTTTGAAAGATGTCATCTGGATCTCTTTTTCGCCAGTCCGGGTTTGCTTTCAGGGGTGTAAGGAGGTACTTTCGGGGATGTGGCTCTAGAGCCAACCACCTCTTTTCTTCAGGCGTGAGCAAACGGTCATCTTTGTAATACTGTTGCTGAGCTGCTTCCAAGAGAAGAGCCTTAGCTTTTACTGCTACTTGAGTCAGAGAGTGCTGCATATCATTGAAAATCTGCTAATTTCGAGCCAAGCACATCTGTCAGCAAACAAATTTGGGAAGAACTATCCATACTTTGCGCCAGAAGGACTTGGGAGGGATACTTCGGGGGTAGCAGGTACTCCATGAAGCAAAAAGTTTTGGGACAGAGGTTTGATGAGGAAGAGAGATCTGAAAATCTTGAAGTAGAAGCCCCCACACCTCCTTGGAAAAGAGGCAGTCCAAAAAAAGGTGCTGGGCAGTTTCTAGATTACATCTGCAAAGCACGCATCTATGAGGCCCTTCGATCTTCCTTTTTACCAGATTGTCTCCTGTTAAAAGTTTATTGTGTGCCAAAGTCCAGGGCGAAAAAAAAAAAAAAAAAAAAAAAAAAAAAAAAAAAAAAAAAAAAAACCTACTTTTGGGAGGGCTAACGGCTCCCAGACCTATTTCCAGAAGGTGGGAGATTGGTTGCTGTTCTTAGATCCCTGAAAAGCCCTATATCCCTCTGCTGATGTATAAACTCCAGTTTGGCCCCATCCCTAACTATCCTTCATGAATCTGTTGACAGGAGCAGCGTCTTCAAGCAGGGCCTCCAGTAAGATCTGTTAATCTCTTAGATGCGCGGGGACTCCATGGAAATCCCATCTTGCCCAATCACCACGATTGTCCCAGGTTAACAGATCGTAAATGCTGTTTACTCCCGCTCTTTCTAGCTAGTTTCTGAGTTCAACAATTTCTTTGTTTTCTACCAAAGGATCACGTCCCATTATTCGATCTTTCCACAGGTGGGTGCGCTTATCGTTACCAGGGATTCTGTACATGAGTTTTTTGAAAAATTCGCTGCTTTTGTAGCAGAGCCTCCATACCTGCGTACAAGATGATGAGCTCTCAAATTGCATTTTCTTGAGAGTGTCATTGTCTGCATATTTTGACTGTAAAATGACATTGACGGGATGAGCGAGATCGTGGATCATTTTCCACGAGAGTTTACCGCCCAACGTTGTGTTGACAAGGGAGGGATCCTGAATTTGCAGTCCGCCCTCAACAATCGGCCTCTTAACCGTGTCCCAGTTGATTAAGTGCATTTTTTTTATCATTGCCTTTCCCACCTTGCCATAAGAAATCCCTGAGGAGGGTAGCGATCTGTTCCATTACATGTTTGGGGGCCAGGAGAAACGCAGCCTGATAAATAGGAAGAGCTGACAGCTGAGATTTGATTATAATGGTTTTGCCGCCTTTTGTTAACCAGTATCCTCCCCAAGCAGCAATTTTAGATTTGATTTTGCTGATGATGTGAGTCTAGAGGGACCTCTTGTTCACCCCTGAGGAAATGGGAAGACCAAGATACCTGAAATTGTCCCATTGAGAATGTCCTTTGAACCCGAGGATCTTAGAAATAATAGTGATCTCTTGTTGCTCAGTATTCCAACTGAAGATTTCACTTTTACTCTCATTAACAAGAGTGCCAGACACCCTGCAATAACTTCTCAGCACAAAGTCGAAGGCTTTCGCAATTCTGGAGGAAACACCTCCAAGGAGCAGTGAATCGTCCGCGAAGAGGGCGTGATTCAGGGGAGCTGATACATTAGAGGGTTTGAGGCCTGGGAGGGAGCCAACGGTTCTTTCAGCTGCTAGTTTTCTACTGAGGGAGTCCGCCATGAGGATGTACAGGAAGGGAGAGAGAGGGCATCCCTGCCTGATACCTCTCTGAGCTCGGAAGAAATTGGTTGGGCGACCGTTGATAAGGGGAGCAATCCATGGAGATTCAATACATGCTTTTATGTGCTGGACAAAGTGTTGAGAGAATCGAAAGGAGAGCAGAACTTTGCAAAGGAACAAGTGGTTAACTCTATCGAATGCGTTCACCATATCAAGTTTAATCAACATACCTTTCTCCCCTCGTTGTTTTCTTGAATGAATGGTCTCCTGTACTTGAATGACATTATCCATAATGTACCTGCCTTCCACAAATCCCCCTTGAGTACTGGAGATCAATTTTTTGAGCAGGGGCTTGATTCGATTTGCTAGGAGTTTGGCTATAATTTTGTAAGATGCGTTACACAGCGAGATAGGCCTGAATCTTGCAAAGGTTTCAGGGTTGGTTTCCTTGGGGATTAAAGCTAGGTAGGTGGAATTGGTTCCTCCTCCTATCTTAGCTTTTCTCATAAAGCCTTTTATCATTTTGAGGAGATTAGTTTTGATAACTTCCCAGCAGGATTGGTAAAAATGGATTGTAAATCCGTTAGGCCCTGGGGCCTTATCGGCTTCCATTGACCAGATTACTTTGATAATTTCCTCCTTAGAAATGGGACTGCAAAGGGCTGTATTTTCATCAGGGTTAACGAGGAGAGGGATGTTGGAGAGAAATTCAGAGACTTCCTCTTCATTGCCTTGGTTTCCATCATTGTATAAATTCCTGTAATGAGCTTCAACAACGCCTTTCACCTGGTTGAAACCTTTGCAGACTTGGCCCTCCGAAGTTTTGATTTCAGCTATATGGTTCCAGGACAGTCTAGCTCTATATTGTCTGTGGAAAAAAGTGGTGTTCTGGTCCCCTGCCTTTAACCATAGACTTCTGGATTTTATTCTCCAGTATTCTTCTTCAACTCGAAAGGATTGGTAAGTGGATCGTTGAGCTTTTACTTCCTTGTCCGAGAGTTCTGCTGTAATGTCTTTATTTTCCATTTCTGTTTGCATGGAGTGCAACCTCTGAACTGCCTCTTTTCTTTGATTGGTTGGAGTGGGATCTGGCTTTTTTATCCATTCCTTCAACGGGTGTTTTGTGGCCTTCAACTTTTGTTCCCAGATGTAGATAGAGGAGCTTGAGAAGGATTTAGCCTAGGCAGCTTTCACAGTCTCCATGAAGCCCACTTTCTCAATCCATAGAGGGCTGAAGCGAAAGGGAATGAGGCCCAAATCTTCTTCATCTTCCAGTAGGAGCTGTATTGGCTTGTGATCTGAAGTCAGTTTGGGTAGGATTTTTGTGGTGATGATCTTTTTATTCATCAGAAGGGCGCTTTGAACTAGAAACATGTCCAGATGGGCAGAGATATGATCCGACCCAACACGATTATTTGACCATGTGAAAAGCCCATGGACTGGAGGGAAGTCTAAGAGATCCCAATTCTGGACGAGCTCCTCCACAAAGGCCAGTGTGGAGTCTCTGGTGTAGGAGCTGCCCCTCTTCTCTTTTGGTTTCAGAACTATATTTAGGTCTCCTGCTATGATAATATTATTTGGGGAATGCTTCTCTAGATAAAATGAAAGCAAATTCCAACATTCTCTTTTTTCAGAATAATTTACAGGAACGTACAGATTGAAGAGGGAGACAATCAACTTACTAACTTTATGCGTCAATTCTGTGAAGATCCAGTGTTGAGATTCTTGAAAATTATTGAGCTGGAAGGTGCAATCTGACCAAAGAGTATCCAGTCCTCCGGAAGTGCCCCTGGCGCTGACTGCCTTACCTATATTTTTATTCCACTTTTACTTGCTGATATCTAGAAGGGCTTTCCCTTCAATCTTGGTCTCTTGGAGCATGAGGATGTCTGAGGGTTCTGCTTTAAGAAGGTCCTTGATTGCTTCTAGTTTGGAGGGGTTCCCCAATCCTCTGCATTCCAAGAGACAAGCTTCATTATTTACTTAGTGGAGGGATGGGACCTCCCTTGGAAGGTCTCGGTCTGGTATTTCGCCCAATGGTCATTTCTATTGTGGCTTGACTCCCTTGAGTTTTAATTCTTTCGACCTCTTCTTCTCTCATTTCTTTACGAGATTTCCTTCCAACTCTTTTAGAGGGATGCTCATAGGTTTCATCCTCCGATGATCCTGAGCTTTCTATTGCTTTTTTCCTTGTAACTTCTGCATATGAGGGGTTGGATGGACTGCCCTGTGTGACTTCGATCTGCTTTTCTTTCTCTCCTTCTTTGCTTGGAGGGGTGTTTTCTACATGCACCCAGTTTTCCTGCTCAGAGGCTGCTGGGTTGATCTAAGTACTTGTTGTCCCTTGTACGATTGCTTCGTCTTCCTGATTGGGGTTAGAATTGCTTGGAATCCCGGTCGTCTTTCCTTTGCTAGAACCTTTTTTTGGGTGTGTCGTTTTTTGAACTAGAGTCCATTGATCCTCATTTTGTTTGTCTGGTTGCTCTTCTTCCTTCTTCTTGCAGTGCTTGGCGAAGTGTCTGTGCTCGTGACAATGTCTACATTTGAAGGGGAGCTGTTCGTAATCCAGTTCCTGTACATGCACCCATCCAGCAATAGTGAGCTTGATTGCTTCCGGTAACCCCTCCTCTAGATCAACTTCAACGCATATGCAAGCACAGGAGTACTGATCTTTTCTTGCAGCTTTGTCGATGTATTTACCCAGCGCATTTATGATGTTCTCAAGGTATTTTTGATTCGAGCAGTGGAGAGGCAGATGGGGGAGTCTCACCCATACCGGGACAACAAAAGGGACATCCTGGGAAGGGTCAAAGTCTAGGGACCATTTGTTCAGATACAATCCCTGCGGTCCCATGAAGTATGGCCATTTCTGAATATTAAGCTTCTGCCTTCCGGGCTTTCGAACACAAAGAAAAAGAATCCTTTACCTACAAAGTAGCTTTTAACGCCTTCTTTGATCAGAGGGTTCCAGTTTCTTTGTGTCTAGTCTTCTACTGACTTAGGAGAAGGCCAGAGGCCCGTTAACTGACTGATGAGGCCTCTCTCTGCCAGATCCAATGCTGCTTTGCACGTCTCTTCTTCAGGGAGGGCCACCGAAGGAATCGTTTCCATCTTCCTGATAAATTTTTGTTGAATCACCGATGGAGCTCGCTTCAAACATGCTTCAACCATTGCACGGAACGCCAAAACCTCAGGAGGCGGAATGGAAGAGCCCCCGTTGGTTTCCATGATCATGGAGGGGCACCTCAAGACTGAACGCAGGGGTGCAACAACCACAAGGGTGCATGAAGGGACACTCTATAGTCTGCAGGCAAGAAATGGAGCCCTCCAAGGCAGTTAGAGGTCCGAGACGGCTAGCGGCCTCAGTTGTAGGGGGAGGGCGTCGGCTAGGTCAAGGCACGGGACTTCTTCGAGGCCTCTACTCTAGCAGAATTTTTATTAATATCAAAATTATTAATTATAATAATTATTAAGTATTGTTAATAATTATCATTAATTAAGACATGGTTGGCTACTATCATTCCTGTCCCATCTATCTCATACCTCTATTTATCCATTCTAACGAGATTTGTCCTACACACTTATTGATCTATCCTGATGATGAGCCATGGTGGATGGCTCGAAACGTCGATTCAAACAATTATGGATGAGATAACTTTGTAAGGAAACTCTGCACAAAATATCTAAGTGTTTGAAGGGTGATTGGATTGTTTAGCCCCTTTTAAAATTTTTAATTATACTATAGGGTGTTTTATGTTGTTTCTACTATGTTGTATTTCTGTTCTCTTTTGAATATGTTATGTCTGCAAATGTGAGAACTTATAAGGTGGCTGCATGCTATGCTTTGTGTGATGAGTTATTTGTTGTGTTATTCCTTGATACCACACTGTAATCCCTTATCTTGTTAAGTCTCGGCATGCCTCTCTTTCATAACAACGGAGGTGAAAATGCCGACGAATTGCTAGACTACTATTTTGTTGGCACCCTGTGACCGAACCCAGGGTTTATCTTTGTTTATATTTTAAGCCAACAAATGGTTATGTTGTTGAGACCCTGAGTATTTTTTAGGGATCTAGACCATGGTATCGAGGATCCTTATAGGAGATCTTCAAAATTGGTGACACAAGCAGGTTGATTGACTTATTTCCCAACAAGCACAATTACGCCAGTAGAATTTAGAGTGGGTGAAAGGAGATTTTGTACGCTGAACCTGCCTATGACTAATAGAAAATATTACGGTGTAAGTTCCTCGAGGAACTTCATAACTGATTGCGTCAGTTGCAATTAAAAGGGGGAGATGGAAATTGCCCTAGATCTCCTCGTACCTAGACAATTGTTGATTGAAGCAGGACTTCCTTAAAAGTTATGGGTACATCAATTTATTCATACTCTAGGAACATTCTTGCAAGGTTGGTATCTGAAGGAGGAGATGAAATGTCAGACAACTACATGCCAATGATAGCCCAATTTTCTAGTGATTTTTCCTTTTGAGATGAAGATGAAAAAATTGCGTGAACCTTGAAAGCAATTAAAAGAGTTTCGTTCCCCACAGGGAAGCCTGTTGAGGACCGTATTGACCAAGATATCTCTGAACACATATATGAATCAGGGTTTTCATAAAGTTGTTGCTTGCGAAAAGGTGAATCAATACCCTGATGATGATGATTTAGAAGATTTTAGGCACTTGAGTTTGAAGTGGGCAAGATATAAAGGATGATCCTATTAAGGATGCTCCACATCTAAAGTCGTTGAAATTGCGGAAATATAATATTGGCACTGAAGAGAAACCTAAGCTAGCTTTTATTGGTGATTACCGGGGTGAGCAGACTGCAAAATCATTTTTTTACCTGCTAAAAGAATACAAAGATATTTTTCCTGCCTCAGTTGTAGAACTCAAGGGAATTAAGGGAGACTTAGGAGAAATGAAAATTGTTTTGAAGGCAGATGCAAGGCTTGTTAAATGTCAACCTTATAGATTAGATCCTAGAGTAAAGGAGAAAGTGAAGAAGGAAATAGACAAGATGTTAGTAGTTGGTCTCATTTTTCCTATTTTATGAAGATGAATGGATCAATCCCATTGTAATTTAGGACAAGAAAGACTCAGATGAAATTCAAGTTTGTGTGAATTATCGAAGCCTTAATAATTCTTCTGGTCATGATCCATTTCCTACACCCTTCAATGATCAAGTACTAGAAAATGTTGTTGGAAATGAGGCATATTTCTTTACAAGTGGGTTTTCAAGATATCACTAAGTGTGCATTGCAAAAGAGGATAAGCACAAGATTTCATTCGCGACTGAGTGGGGTTCCTATGACTATCATGTCATGTCGTTCGGTCTCAAGAATGCTCTAGCTGTTTTCTTAAGAATTGTTATTGCAGCCTTCTGAGAGTATATTCATAATTTTTTTTGAAAGTTTATATGGATGACTAGACTGTATATAGTCTTTTGAAAAATCATTCTAGTCTCTTGTGGGTGATGTTTGATCATTGTAGGCAATTGCAAATCTCTTTAAATTTGAAGAAGTGTATTTTTGATATTCCATTTGGTACCCTGCTTTGCCACATTGTTTGCAAGGATGGAGTTTGTTGATCCAACCAAAGTTTAAGTCATTATGAATATGCCATCGCCCACCATTGTCAAGCAATTACGATCCACTTTGGGGCATATAGGTTATTATCGTCGATTTATTCACATCTATGCTTGTATCAATGCTCTAGAAAAGTTGCTAAAGAAAACAAAATGTTTTGTGTGTACTGTTGAATGTGATATTGACTTTGATACTTTGAAGGAAAAACTTGCCAGTGCTCTGATCTTGGTCTATCCATATTGGAACAAGGAATTCATATGCTTCTGGAATTGATCATAGTGTCATTCTAGCTCAACGAGGTGAAGGTAAATGCTTTTGGAATTTCTTTGGGTGTCATTCTAGCTTAGACAGGTGAAAGTAATTTAGATCATCCTATCTATTTTTCCAGTAGGAAGCTTTCCACAACTAAAAAGAATTATACAACTACAGAAAGGGAGGCCATTTCTATGGTGTATTTGCTTCAAAAATTTAGACATATTTTAAATTCTTTACCAATCATTCAACATTAAAATATTTGGTGAATAAGCTTGTATTGGAAGGAAGAATATATAGGTGGCTTTTGTTATTTCAGGAGTTCACATTTGAAGTTATTGTAAAACCCATGCATACTGATGTGGGACTTGACCATCTTTCTTGGTTGGAGTCTAGTGAAGTAGGAGGATTAGTGGATGACTAATTGCCTGATGCAAACTTATTTCGGGTTGCACCAGTTCCAGATTGCATAGAATATATTCCTTCTTTGTTGGCGATCAGGTATTTCTCTATGACTACAAAAATTTGAAGCATCCAGGAAAGATACAAATGCACTAGTTGGGGCCTTTCCTTGTTGTAGAGATACAAGATTCGAGAGCTATCAAGCTCACAAAATTGGACGGAGTTCTTTTTCTAGGATGGGTGAATGGCTCACGCCTGAGACCCTACTATGGCTAATGAAATTTTCAGGTACTTGTGGATCTTCGAAAGGAGGTCTTAGTTAGGAGTACAATTGAGTCAGTCATGTTAGTTATTTATGTTTGTTGCGATAATGAGTGTAGTTGCATCAGTTTTGGTTAGTTACGAGCCACCACAATTGATTGCGATTGAGGGGAAGCATGTGTCAGGTCTCATGTCTGTCAAAGATTGTCATAATTAGCTGAGTCTTTTTGAGTCATTCTTATAATCTTTCATGTAATACCTTCTGACAAATTTTGATTGTTTGTTTTCTAGCTATGTCATCATTCCACGTTTATTGGCCATTATTATATTCCATTTTTGGAGTCGTTTATGTCATTTACGTGAGGTCTGCGTCCTAGTTATCATTATTATCTTGATTAAAATTGATTTTGGGAAGTTGCCATATTTATTAGTTAACGATCTAATCATTCTGCACCTTGTCGAGGATTTCTATATAGTGTGCATGGTGTTGCTAGGATTCCTCATTGTGAGTGTCTGTGTGGTCAAATTATTCATCTTGGCTCCTGTGTCTAGTCCTTCTGCCTCTCAACCTCATTCTTCGCGCCCCGTTTACATTTCCTACAGTGGTAGAACTCCATCCATGACTCGTCTCTCCAAACTTGATGTCTTTCCAGGTATCTCAGATTCCTGCATTATGGCCATGGAGGACACTCTTGGGAAGTATGAAAAAGCCACACTGGTTGACAATGATTTGGCCGATTCCTTCCTCTTTCTAGCATTGAAGCCCGAAGTTTTTTGGAGCCTTTAACAAAGGAAGTTGGCAGTGGGTTTTCCTATGGTTAAAATAGACTTTCGACTTGGTCTACATAATGACTCTCCAAAACTTACCTGTCTTGTTACTATTGGAGCAACTATGAAGTCTACAAAGTTCCTTTTCAGTTGATTGCATGGTGTATTGTTATGGCTTGACAGGGAATACCCTATACATGCTAATGATATTTACAAGTTGATAGGGTTGTCAACTGCTGGTGCTGATGTTTCTTCCACTTTCCAGACTACCTCTAAGCGGGGTAAGAAAAAGGGTGATGATAAATTCTACACTAAATATGGTACTCAACATGGTGGTCTAGGTGTTGTGATTGACATGATCATGATAAATTCTACACTAAATATGGTACTCAACAAGGTGGTCTAGGTGTTGTGATTGACATGATCAATAATGTTCGAATAAGATTTGCATGTCACATTATAGCAGGAAAGATGATGCGCCATTACACTAAAGGAGAGTGTATCCTAGATGTCATTTCTTTTGCCGAAGCCTGCGATTGTGGGGAGCAACTTAATTGGTGTAGTTATTTGTTGAAGGAGATATTTGAGGCCTGTGAGGATGTTTACAAGCGGGCTACATACTTTATTTATGGTTATGTAGTCGTTGCTATTTTCATGATGAAATGGTGCACATCGGAGGGTAGACAACTCGCTGAAGTATCATATGATGAACCTTTGGCCTTTGCATACACCCCATGGCAAGTATCAAGTGATCCCAACAATAAGGTAATTAATGAAGAATCTTTTTCAAAATGGTATACTAAAATGGTGAGCATTACAAAGAATATAACCTGGGTACGTGACCTATTCTGGATGAATATTATCATTCAATTTGGTTTGACATCTGCCATGGCACCTACCTAAGGTTGTCAATGTTGAAACTTTCCATATGAAGCCACAAAATTTCTATGTATCTGAAAAAGTGTTTCACAATGAGGTTCATTCTTGGACAAGATTCCAGTGTTAGTTCCAGGATGATAAAGATGTTTATTCATTCAAAGGAATGTTTCCATGCACACCCTTTAGGGAAAGTCCTTCATCGTCCAAGAAGCACACAACTTATGAATTGCTTAATCCCATTTTGAAGAAATTGCAATAGTCTCTTTTCTCTTCTCGTAGCACTTTGTAAAAACTTTTAGTCCATTGGTAAGTTCTGCACGTCCTACTTATTATGTCCATACTACTGTTCCTCTTCAAATTCACCAATTGTCCATTTCGTTACTATGGACCCCACCCCTGTAGCGCAATCAACAGTTCCAGATCCTTTTAATTTTTCTTCCCTTTTTCCATCCTTTTCTCGAAATAATCCAGAGAGTCGTAATTCCTAGATTGTAAATCTTATGGAGGAAGAGCCTCGAGACTGCATTGTTGAAGTTCAAATAACTGAAGAACCCCATCGTTCCCCACCTACCAATTCTCCCCATTCCCATGTCTCATCGCCGTATACATCAACCCCCTATGCTACCATCTCAGCATCCCACACATAGGTAACCTTAATGTTACAGAAACCGAAACGAAAGTTGATTTCGTTGTTCAAGATATTACCAAGAAAACCCCTGAAGTGTCAATTATGCATGCCACTCCCGTGACCGCTACCTCTGTAACTGGCCCCGATGAGTTGCCTTTGGCATCATGTCTAGAAATTTCCACAACTCAAATTGTGTAGCTCACTCAAAACCCTGACCGTTGTCGTGAAGTTTTGGGTTTTGTTGCACAAAATTGAGATCTTGATCCTTTGTTACCATTCCAAACTGTTGATTAGATTTGGGCTCAACGTCATCAAGAGCATAACTACAAATGAGACTTCACCACATACTCATTATGAGAAGTATATGGCTAGTGGAGAACCTTTGCAGGCTCGGTTCCCTTTTCCCAATACTTTGTCATCTAATAATATGCAAACCCGGTCCTCTTCACAATTGCTAAACTTTATTCAGGTAGCTTCCCGCCATGTGGAAAATCAACACAACCCTTTAGCTTCTGAATATGAACAACAATAACAACAACTTCTTGCCATTACAACAGAAAGGGATCAACTACTCGGTGAAAAGGAGCAATTGGAGCACCAAGTTGAAGATATCAGTGTTAAGTTTCAGAAGCTGTGGCCCACCATCACTGACAATATTTCGAATGCACGAGAAAAAATTTCTATTTTTCCTTTGTTTGAATGCAGTGACCATATTGAAGTCACTTGTACTGAACTTATTGTTTCCAATAAGGAGTTTCACAACACTGTTGCAACTACTTGCTAGGCACTTCCAGTCCCAACGACTCAATATAATGTCGATATTGAAAATAAAGCAGATTGTTCTTCCCTTAGAGATTCCCTCTGCAAACTCACTAATGATGCTCAAGAGGTCTTCCAACAAGTCCAAGACTGGGCCGGATTGCTTGCAAATATAAATGAGCCTTTGTATGAATTGTGCCAACACACACTGAACTTCTTCAATCAAGCATTGGCAACCAATTATCTTACTCAACAACAAGAATTGTTACTAAACTTGATGCATTGGAAAAATAGATTTATCTGTTAGAAGAGGATTCCCATGCAGCCAAAGCTGCGCTGAGAGATCTTCGACTGCCTGCCCAACGAAATTTTGTGCAGCTGCGCCAACTGAACGTTGATGCTAATAGCCAATGGCAAACTGTACTGAGCGCTTGACTAGAATGCCCTACTGCTGAGTTGACCACTGAATTTTTAAACAAAGCTGCTACTCTTATGGATTTCCCGAGGTATGCTATGGATGGCTACTCTGGTTTTAAAGCTGATGTTATATAAACAATACTAGAATTGGGTTTTTCATTTGAAGGTAAACCCACGACATAAGAAGGGGAAGCATAGGAAAAATCACTACAACAACAAGTACAAGCAGAAGTGCCAGTGGAAGATTAACTTGAGGATGAGTCAATAGATTGTGGTTGAGGCTTGTTGGACCCTTCATTTTTGTGTAAGCAATTTTGGCAAATTTTGGTCGGAAAATGGTTGCGCAAGAGATCGTTGGAAAAAGGGAAGTGAATGGATGAAACAACCAGACATTGAGAATGAATGGAAAGAGGCGCATAAGGGAAATAAAATGTCAGTTACGATGGAATTTGTAGAGGCCTCCAAAGAAGGATAGATGCACAATGTAAATAAAAGAGCAGTTACGCGGAATTTGTAGAGGCCACCAAAGAAGGATAAGCACACTGGAGTTCGGAGGAATTCGAGGCGAGAAGGACCCGATCAAGTGAGTAGGATCATAGGAAAACAATATATAAAATAAGATGGAAGAAAGGAGAAGATCAAGAGTATATGCTCAAATTTTGCTACTATGATGATCAAATAAGTTCTTGCTGTTCCTGATCTCTTTCTCTGAATTCTATTATGTAATCTGATCTGATAGTGATCGACACTCTCAATTATGATGAAGAGATTTTCTATGATGTAATGACCTGGTTTTCAATGAAAGAGGAGTTCTGGGAAATATTTGAGTGTTTGAATGGTGATTGGATTGTTTAGCTCCTTTTACAAATTTTAATTACACCGTAGGGTGTTTTATGTTGTTTCTACTATGTTGTATTTATGTTCTCTTTTGAATCTGTTATGTCGGCAAATGCAAGAAATTATAAGGTGGTTGCATGCTATACTCTGTGTGATGGGTTATTTGTTGCATTATTCCTTGATACCACCCTTTAATCCCTTATATTGTTAAGTCTCGTCATGCCTCAGTTGTGATGCCTCTCTTTCCTAATAAGGGAGGTGAAAACGTCGACGAATTGCTAGACTATGACTTGCTATTTTTTTGGCATCCTGTGTTCGAACCTAGGGTCTACCTTTGTTTGAATTTTGAGCCAAATGTATTAATAACTTTCAATTTGTGTGACCACAATGGAATGTTAATCAATCTAAAACTAGTACAAAATCTTGCAGAAATATGATCTTTCTTGGCTTGGATTTTCTTAATTATCTTTGTTTCATGGAAAATTATGTAGAAGTTCAATAAGCCTTGGATTCAAATAAAGGATTCTTTCTGTTAGCCCATGGACAATGGCCGGTATGAAGGAAAAAATGGTACGATACTATTGGAAGTTCTAACTGCATCTATTATATTTTTAATCTAATTTTGAAGATGTCTATAGATGTGGGTTTTTGTGGAAAATTTTCTCAATGCAAGTTTTGCAAAAGGAAATGAATCTAAATCAATTTCTTAATATGGAAGGAGGTAATGAAAGGATGATAACTTAAAATACAAAAGAATGAAATTTATGGCCAATATCGATATGATAACATGCTAGAAATTTGAAGTGGTGTTATAAACAAAATTTTCAATTGCTAATGAAAAAATGGTGAGGGTTGGAGCTTCAAATATGCCTTATGAAAAACTTTCTAAGATCCTTCCATTGTGAATCAACTACAAAACATCATGTTAGTAAATAAAATTCATAAGTAATAAATCACCTTAAAGTAGAACAAGGGTATAGTGTCATACCTGAAATCATAGTGAAAATGCTATAATTCCTCACAACGTTCAGTTTTGGGATTTCTAGGAAATTCACATGTCAATTGAAAGAGAGCTTTTATATTATTGAAATTCATTGAATTATTTATAGAATTATACATGAATCTATTGCTTGCAGGTACTAATTATTTTTATTCTAATGTCTTATAGGTATAATGGTGATCATTCTAGGTTGCATCTCCATCAAGGTGGAGCATGACAAAGAATTCTAGGTTGCATCTCCATCAAGGTGGAGCATGACAAAGACTTCTAGGTCCTATTAGTGACAAATTGGACATGCAAGTCAAGGGTGCCCTGAAACAAAAGCTGTCAATTTGGCACAAGTTCAATGGGTTCACAGATGCCAAATAGGAGCGTGAGGATTCCATGCAATAGTAATTTACATAGCTATCTGTAAATTTTTATTGTATATGTATATCGATGCACTAAGGATAATGCATAAATACGGGGGAGGGGAATGTAATACCCCTAGATTAATTCTCAAATTGTAATGTACATGCTCACGTGATACTTAGGTTGGTGAGTAAATATGTGATATCTATGCTAGTGAGTCAGGTTATGTTGAGGCTTGTGTGCATAAGTGTGTTAAGCTCGTGGGTTAGTCTACAAGTGTGCTTTAAGGTCACGATACTTGTGTAGTTATGCCAAGGAGCCTATGTGCTAAAAGACCAACACGCTTAGCAAATGTAATATGTAAAATTGCTAAGATTAATAAAATAACATCATGACTATAGACTAAGGGACGAAAAATGTATGGAGGGCTAGTAGTCCAGAAGAGGGAAAGGTGAGGGGGTGGAACCAAGACATGGTTCCTAAGCCAAATAACTATTACTATTATAATATTCCTAAAGTAACTTTATAGGATAATATTCAAATATATTATAATATTCAAATATGTTATTTATCCAAGGGTATAAATAAAAGGTGAATGGGGGGATGGCCTTTCAAAATTCCATGCTATCAAATACTACCAAGATGACTATGGTGTTGGTTCTAAGGATTGCCAAAGGGTGCCTACCCACTATTACCTTGAGGACCCTAGATGGGCTTGGGTATGAGTGCACTTATCCTTGGGTTGCCTCGAGGGAGGCTGGAGTCTTGGAGGGAGAAGTAGGGATATGTTTCCCTATGTGGGGCTTGGAAGGTACCTGGAGACCCTTGAGGGAAACTAGAGCTTCCGAAGCCACTTGAACCTCATAATTCCTGGCTAGCTTGTGTTGGAGCCCTAGATGGTAGTGGCACAACCTAATGAATTGCTAATTCAGAGAATAAGGAGCACTACATTGGATTGTGCAAGCTAACGGTAAACAAGAGACTGTAGGTTGGATTGTTGCTGAAGTTTGCTACATTGGACCTATTTGGCACTTGTAGTGGACCATGGTTACCTTGGGAGATTCCTTACCTTGGTGGAGTCATAGCCCTAGCTCAAGGTTGACTCACTATTGAGAGAGCTAGAGCAGTGGAGTCTACAACTACAAGGAACATCTGGGTTCTATAGCGAGTCGGTGGTTTCTATCAAATAAGTGTTCTAAATATGTTTTTTAATGTGCTTACTATTGTGAATACTCTATTGTATATATGTTGCTTATGGTTATTTTTCTTAGACATATTATTATGTTGTTTTAGTTATATTATATGCATTTTGTGGTTATGGTATCAACGTCAGATTTTGGTGGCATCACCCCATCTAGGTGGCTAGGGGTGCTACAATATTATTCATTAAACATTATAAGGAGGAATTATTTCTTCATGTTCCCTCACTGAGATATTTTCATTTAAATGGTCCCTTCTCCATTTTCTAGGTTTTTTTTTTTCCTCGTTGTTCTTAGTCTTCATCTTCTATCTTTTGCAATCTTTGGTCTTCATTTTATTTTTTTTTTTTTTTATTTTTTATTATCGTTAACCATCTCCACTTTCCATCTTGTAATTGTGAACATGACCATAAGTTGAAGTACATATAAAAAGGTCACCATCCATTGGGATACATGGGTTGTTAGCCACTCTATCCATTGGTTTTGTAGGAAACCTTTTCTCATTTGTGGTTCCTTAATTGTTTTTCCATCACAAGTCTTTATACCTATACCTTTTATGCCATTGCATCATCAGTAGTCAAAATATTATGTTTTTTTAGCTTACTTGTAACCACACTCTTGATGCTCTTGCGTCACAATTTATATATAATATAATCCAATGCATTTTAGGGGTCAAAATAAGAGTATGACATCAAATTGTAACTAAAATTTCATTTCCATCCTCTTCCATCATGTGAATAGAAAATTAACTGAAACAAGTAAGAAGAAACTTTCTATAACCAAAACCATAGCCTAAATATTGTATAATATATGTAGGGATTTCACCCTAAAATTAGGATGGTAAAGTACATGGAAAGTAAGTTATTTATACACTGCCTCCATTAGGGATTTGGAGCATGTATTAATTAATTTGATTTTGTAAATCATAACCAAATATTTTTTAAATTTCGACGTTGAATCTATTTATTGCTAAAAACAAATTATTTTTTCAATTTATCAAATTTTCCAAATAAAATTTTTGATTGCATTTAAGAATTGACAATATGACATTGCACTCGTGGTGTACCACATTTTCTTTTCTAATTCATAAGGCCTCATTTGAGAGGGCTTTGCTTGCTCTAAGGGCACTGGATATAGGGACTTGCTTTCCTTTCTTAATTTCTAACAAATCCATTTCTTGGGCTTTGTGTAGATTTAATTTACGACCAACATGATTTGAAGCTATTTTCTCAAATGCAAAACCCCCAGGGGAACTTCTGATGACTTTAAGCAATAATGGAGATCTTGAATATTTTCGATTAGGATAGGAAGGAGCCAAGGGTGGGGGGGGGGAGAGGAAAGTGGGAGGAAGGGAGGAAAATACACTACAAGTAAAAGACCTTCTAGCTAAGGTTTTTGAGGAGGCCCCTATAAAAATAACCCAAAAATACATTTGTAGTGGACATCACTAGTAGAGGTGGGCGGGATGATGTTTTAGCAGATGTTTTTTGGACGGTGCATCTAAAATCTACAAATGCACTGGTGTTGCATATAACATGGTGCACCATGGAAAATTTATTTCTATATAAAAAAAAAAAAACATGGTGTGCTAAATAACACAACGCACCGGTGCTTGAATATTCGATATCACTAGTGTCCTTCATATAGTAAAATGTCTTGATGCATACCACTAAGGAGCACCGCTATAGTTTTAAATTTTAGAAAAATGTGGTGTTATTTTCCAATGATTTTCTTGTGTGGTAAACTTATCAAAATGCCCCGGGGCATGTTCTAAAGCACATCGCTAGACGGTTTTTAATTTCTAAAAAAATAGCGTTTCTATAGTAAAAACACAACACAGGTGTGGTGCCTATATAGAAACGTCCCGAGGAATCAAGAGAAAAGCACCACGATATTTTTTAATTAAAAAAACATGGTGCTTTTGGATATATCCCGCACCGGTGTAGTTAGAGAAATGCACTGAAGGAGGGTTAAACAAAAAAACCCTCCCGATTGTAATTTTCATTTTTACCATCTATAGTGCGGGAGAGCTCTGAAGCACCTGTGCCAGTTTTTCCACATGCAAGCACCCTGATGTCAGTGCTTCTCTTTCTCACCATCCTTCCATACTGTGCTCACTGTCTAAGTTTTCAATTTTTTCAAACCATGCTAAAATTTATTTTTCTCCATTACGTATCCACAATCCCTCCCCAATGATAAAATGTCTAGGTAATGTATATGTTTCTTTCTAATTTATTTTTTTATTGGATTAGAATTGCAAATTAGGTTAAATTTTACACTTTTTTGATTTTTTTCATCCCATGCTGTGCTCAATATGTCCGGCTCGCACCGATAGTGGTGCGTTGTATAAATTTATAGGGTGCACCACATTTTGGTGCGTGAACATAATGCACTACCATTGTTGCAATTCCTTTTATAAATGAAAACACACTGGGAAATATGTGACAGATTGTATGTCGGTGCATCACACTTGGTGCGTTTATATTTACCAAATGCACCGTAAAAATAATATTTAAAAATATAGCAATTGTTTAGTGCGTTTGATAACTTGAACATTCCGTACCGGTGTGAAAATGTTATACATGTGCATCGATGCACAAGTGTGCTGCACCGCTATCAAAAGTTAAATTTGTGAACCAACAATGGTGTGTCATAGTTATGTGTACACCAATATCAGTGCAGTTATAGTTGAAAGTGCATTGACGCCGATGCATGACTGTGTTTTAAGCGCATCGATGATTTTTTTTAATTGAAAGTTATATTTTCATAGTTATAAATACATGTCTCATTTAATAAAAAATGTATTTTATATTTCAATCATGTAGCAGAGACGTTAGCATAGGAAGCAGCAACAGGAGCAGGAGCAGTGGGTGGATCCATACAATATGGTTCGAACATGGTAGGTTGGAGAGAGGGAGAGGGATTTATGCCCTCTCCCTATTGCTATAGAAACTCGAACGCTCTTAAGGAATGTAGGCCTCCTCAAGTGCTATGAGGAGGCTACATCCTTGAAGGCACCCTCTGTCTTATTGGTGCATTTGATCCGCTGATGTAGTGCTTAGGAAAAATGTTTCTATGCCCAAGGCGTGGTATAAGCCCACTAAAGAGGACATATAATTTATCACTGGCATATTCAGGAGATGAGGGGATTTTCCCCAGTTCCTTGATGTCCCCCATAGTGTTGTAGCTAAGAGTCATCTTTCCTACACTCATAGATAAGTTGAGCCTCATGCGATTCGTCCATCATATTATAAATTCCATGGTGGACAACAACAAATTTCTTCTTTTGTTGTAGAGGACATTATGTTCCTCCCATTATTATTCACCACCATTGCACAGTCTACTAGTGATGGGAAACACATTAGTTTCTCTCTTTTGTATTATGTTTCTTTGATTCAGGTGCCATGTTGCATCAGATGGTCTGCCATTTTTTTGAGGAAAATTTTCATGGATTTACATAGTATGTCGTGCATTGAGACATGGGAGGGAGACCTTCCCTTTCGCTTCTGAGTTTTTTTGTTTATTTTTTGAGAGGTTTCTAGAGATGAGGCCTACATTTGACCATCACCCTCCTAGGCTGATCACTGAGGTTTGGATGTGCATGTGGGGGTAGATGATTCCCAAGAGGGGCCAACCAGAGTATCCGACCAAGATTTCTCCCAAGGCACTAACGTTACTAGCTAGTGAAGATGACCATGCATTTGTCGCGTTGGCATTTATATACATGGGAGAAGGTGTCCCAACATCCTCTTCATAGTGGCTGAGCCTCCAGATGATAAAGGTAATATTAATGTTTTCTTTAAATTATTGTAGTCTCATTTTCTTGTTTTAATTAGTTAGAATAAAATTTATTCTAGCACGTTATTTAATTTGTTTTATTAAATTGTTTAATGAAATTGTCTAATTAATTTTTTGTACTATATATTTTGTAGACATCGACTCATATGATGGGAACATGCCTCCTCCCCCACTGCTGGATAAAAGAGATGATGATATGGGCAAGGCCCAAGAGGGTGAGGCATATCCTTAGGGGGCATGGGCATTCAGCGCCATAGGGTTGGTCTGCAATTTTGGATAGACTACTTCGATAGATTGGTTGGAGTTTTCATTCAGGAGGGAGTCTTCCCTATGAGGCTTCGATATATTAGCACAAATCCAATGTTTGTGGATCTCTACAGGGACTATCTGCATGAGATGATGTCTCTTATGTGACATATCATTGGGGATAGTAGGGAACTGACAACGACGAGGGATGTAAGCCAACATCATGCATCGACATATACATCATATGAGGGTATTGATGACGATGATGAGGGTGATGATCATGATCATGATGATGAGGGTGGTGATCATGATGCTTCTAGTATTACCATCCCATCAAGTCATGGCTCTCAGGATTTCAGTGAGCCTTTTGGTAGTACACCTCCTCGTCAATCGCTTGATGATGAGATGTTAGAGATATACTATGTGCCTTATGTTTCTCTTGACGGAGTATACTAGTCACCTCCTTCTCCACCTCAGAGTTCTCTAGACTGTGTTGAGGGTACAACAGTTGACCATCCATTGTCTTCTACTACATACTAGCCACCTCCTCCTCCACCTTAGCTGAGTTCGACAGACATTGATCATGCAATAATTATCCATCCATCTTCTTGTTTTGAAAATAGTTTCGGCAAAATCACATAAAAAATCATTTGTCGACGCATTTCGAACCAACCAGTGTGGTTCATCTCGAAGAATGAGGATGGAAAAGGAAGTTGATGGATGTCTTCTGTTCCTGGATGTTCTCATCTCGAAGAATGAGGATGGTTCCTTCTCTCACCAGGTTTTTCAAAAGAAAACGCATATTGATCAGTATCTGCATGCTTCCTCCCATCATTTCCCTGCTCAGAAGTTAGGGGTTCTTAGCACGCTTGCTACCCGTGCTGTAAGGATATCTGATGGAAAGAGCTTGGAAAAGGAGAAGGCTCATCTCCTAGATGTCTTTGTGAAAAATGGTTACAGTAGACACCTAGGACAGAAAGCCTTCCTCAAGGCCCATAAAGAGGCTTCAATCCATAAAGATCCTAAAGATTGTGTCATAGGGGTTCACCTGCCTTACATCCAAGGAACCACTGACAAGATTGCCAGGATTCTAAAGAAGCATAATGTTCCCGCAACCTTTAGACCTCTTAATACCATCCGTGGCTCCCTTAGGTCTGTAAAAGATCCTATCGATCCTAAAGACATGAAGGGCGTCTATGTCATTTCCTGTTCCTGTGGGACACCATATATTGGTGAGACCGGTCGCTCTATCAATCAAAGGATAAACGAGCATTCAACGGACTTAAGGCATGGAAGGGCCAAGTCCTTGGCCCTTGCTGAACTTGCCGAGAAGACTAAACATCATGTCTGTATTGAAGAGGCTCGCGTCATTGCAAAGGTTGCGCAGTTTCACCATCAGAAGTTTAGAGAGGCCCTAGAGATTGAAAAAAGGCCTAAAAACCTTAATATGGATGACGACTGGAAGATTAGCAGTTGCTGGATCCCAGCCCTTTCTTCCTAGCCGCCTCATTCCTTCTTCTCTTTGGTTTCTTGGTTCCTTTACCCTCCCTTTTCCGGTGGGTATCTATTTTTATGCGTCTCTTTTGCCCCCTTTCCTAGATAGCGGAATTTTCCTTTTGTTGGGGTATAGCATAAGCTTTTTTGTGCTAGCAATAGGAGCCTTTAGTGTCTATTGTATTATGTACATCGATTTCTTAGCATTATGATAGTAGTGTATAATCTGATGAGTGGATCCTAGTTAAATAAATAAATAATTATAATTCGGATTAGAATTTCTTCGATTTAATAAGGTTCTAGATTGTTTTTAATTTTTTTTTTTTAATAAGAACATTTACTATTTTGGTAAATACTAATTAGATGTAAAGATATATGAATAAGATTTAGTAAGATTAAGGAATAGAAATTAAATAGATATATAATAATGGGTATATAAGATTAACCATTAGATTCTTAGTAATTAAATAAATTATAATTAGTGATAATATCATTATTATATAGGGGTAATGGTAAATAAATTTATTAATATTGTAATATTCACATTAATAGTGGAAATACATAATATTACTATTATTAATAATTTAGTTAAATGGGTAGATAAGAGAATTATTTACCATTTCAATTATATATATTATTCTCATCCTAATATAATGGTAAACATTGATATTAGTAATAATATTAAGAATGATAAAAAAGTTTAAGGTAAGTACATGTTAAAGAAAAAATAAATAGATTAATAAAATAAAAAAGTTCGAGTTTCAAAAAAAGAATATTTACCATCTTATGCTAATAAGTAATACCGATCCTAATAGAAGGGTAAATATTAATGATATATTAGGTAAATATGATAGAAATTGTGTTTGCATAGGTTATTAAGGAATATGTGTCAACAAATATATTAATATAATAATAATTGAATTAAGATCTAAAATTAAAAATAATAGGTATATTAACCAATAGATTTTATTATTTAAATAAATAATATTTATTGTTGGTATTATCTTATATAATGGTATTGTAGGAATAATATGTGCATTAGTAGCAGAGATATTTAATATTATATACCATATTTAGATTTATATTTGATATTATTTACCATTTTATTTCCTCATCCCAATATAGGGTAAATATTGATATTATTTTAATGATTTTTATGGTAAATATATATTAAAATAAATAAATATATTATTAAAATACTAATTAATTAGGTTCCTTATTTAGAAATAATATGTGATTTTTACCATTCTTAATATTTAAATAGTATTATGGAAAATAAATATATTAATATTAATCATAAATGGATAAATATAATAATTAAATAAATTTAGGTCCCTCCCCCTGGGCCTGGTTAAACCTAGCTGTTAGGGACCGTTACCCTGTCAATTTAGCTGTTGGAATGGCCCGCTGTCCCTATTTATTGCATCGCTTAGATTGGATCTTCAACTTGTCCTGACGATGAACCACACTGGTTGGTTCGAAATGCGTCGACAAATGTTTTTTTATGTGATTTTGCTGAAATTATTTTCAAAACAAGATTATGGATCACAAAATTCTAAATTCCTTAATAATCATCCATCTTCTACTGTAGACAATGCTGACACCACGTCTATTTTATTGGATATTTGATTGCACTTATTTGACTTGATGTAGTTATTTGACTTGTTTATATATATATGATGCATTTTTTTTGTTCATGTTTATGTACTTAATTTATATGTTGGTGTTGATGTGTATATTGTTAGGTCATGTTAGATATGTTAATTTAATGTGCTTGCATATATATATTTATATGTGTGTGTGTGTGTGTGTGATATCAATTATTTGACATGCGATTTATATTAATTTAAGGATGTGTGTGGTGATGATGTTAGATTAAAATGTTTGTGTTTTGTTAGATGTGATCACGATGATGATGCCTTGTTAGATTATTAGATTTGTGTGCTAGCTAATGACGTTTATATTTTCTAGGAGTGTATACAATCAGATGATGGTAGTGAATTCGAATGTGTATCTTAGATGATGTTTATGATTGTTACATGGTTATCATCATGATGTTTATTTTTATGAAATAATATTTATTATAGATTATGTATTGTTGAACTTATATTAAAATTTTATATATGAAATTGCATACAAAAAGACTCACGTTAAAAATTGCAAAGATATTTTTTATAAATTACAAAGTTTAGTATGGTTGAAACTATGACTGTAAAATTATGATAAATAATTTTCTATTGCTTATATAGTTCATTGATATTCAATCTAACTTAATTAGTAAAATATTTCACAAGGAAAAAATAATTAAAGGTAGAATAATTTAGTTAGTTCTTAATAAGACGAAAATGCTAACATACCAATGGGTCTCATCTCACAGCTACAGAGACAAGGAATATACACGTGGGATAAACTCATCAATGATTGGCATGGATCCACACCCGTGTGGAAGAATGGGCGCGACCTCAATCTTCAGGATTTATGGGATGGGATATGGAAATCCATCACAGAGCAGCTAAATGGTAGTGCTATCCACCGATATGGAGTCAAAGATCAATTATTATGGACTGTTTGTTTTTTTAAAAGACCTGTTTCTGTCAAAGACATCTACTCTCACTTGGTAAACAACAGAATTCCATATCAGCCACCAATCTTCCCTTACATATTTTGGAAAGCAAAATGTCCACCGAAGATCATACACTTTGCCTGGCTCGTTTTCTACAACAAGAACTTATCATGGGACAATCTCAGGAAAAGATATTGGCATGGACCCAGCAGATGCACCATGTGTAAATCAGAAGAAGAAACAAATCTCCACATGTTCATCAAATGCCCGATCATCCAGCAGACCTGGTATGTATTATCAAACATTTTTGATTTTCAACTGACTGATTTTCTCTCTCCTAGTGCAGCCCTTATATGGTGGAGCAAACAGGCCGGGAATAGACGTTATCTCATCCTCATCCTACTATGGGACGTTTGGAAATGGTGGAATGCACACATATTCAAAGACTCCGTCATGCCCACATCGTCCATATATGACAACATAATGACAGATTGGCACATGTATTTTGGATCCGCATGATCCACACATCATCCTGGATTTCTCTCTATGAACAGAAGATCCTAATTCTGCATTTTTGAATGGACAAACTTATGTTATAAGCTCTTAAGCAATGGTATATCTGTCCTAGGATGTGGCTGCATATATGTCCCTTAGTTATTGATAAAAACTCATGCCATTTGCCATATGAAGTTTATATTTGGACTATCTGTTTTCCAGATCATACTTCTATAACATAGACTGTGGCTAATATAGCTACCATTATGTATTTCTCATGAAGACAGTTATATTATCTTAATATAATAAAATCTCGCTTTTTTCTCTGAAAAAATAAGACGAAAATGTGTAACTCATTCAATTTTTAATAGAAAATATTATTAATAATATCTTATTCAAAAATACAATTTAACTAATCCAATATTGTTTTAGAAAATTCAATGTATTGTTAAATTTTAAAAACTTAAGTCATGATTTTTTATAACTATACCTAGATCCATCTTAAGTCTGGATCTACCAAATGTGGAGAGGGATCAAATCTCTTGATATGCAAGCATCTTTTAGAGTGAAAATATATTTGATCCCCTAGGCACTTGATAGATCCATAGTTGAGATGGATCTAGGTTGGTTGGTATAATATTTGTAGACATTGAAATATTTTATTTATAATTCAAGTTTTCCACATTAAAATTTTAAAATATGCTCCCTCGATAGATCGTTGAGATGAATCTAGGTTGGTATAATATTTGTAGTTGACATTGAAATATTTTATTTATAATTCATGTTTTCCACATTAAAATTTTAACATATGCCCCCTCATAAAATTTTCATGTATGTATACATTTAATTATTTTTATTATTAAATTTTCTAATATTACATATCAAATCCATATTAAACATTTAAAATTTACAAAATACCCTCATACATTGAATTAGAAAGAAACTATTAATGGAATAAGAATTTCTCTCAATCTTTTTCACTAAAGTGAAAATATAAGTTTTTTATTTTTATTTTTATTTTAATTTATATTATTATTATTATTTTTTTAAATTACTTTACTTTTATCTATATAAAGTATCTATAAAATTATGTTTTTTTTTGTAAACTCAGGCAGATCCTTTTCTATTAACAACAGTTCACGAAACTATGTACATACACAGAGAACCACCATCCGCCCCGAAGGGAAACCGGATATGGAAATCTCCAAAAGACAGAGTTTATCATCTCACAGCTCTGGAACGAGCACATGCAGCTGAAAACTAACTAACAACCTAACAACACACTAGAGATACCTCTTTACCACCTATTACATACTACGAACAGAGCCAAAACTACTTCTAATGGTCCTTATCATTTCAAATTGAAGACATAGCATAGCGAATCAATCATCCATGATCTCCAGTTTCACCTCTTCCTCGTAGTGCACCTTGGATAATAGTTTCAGGCTTCTTTTGATATCCTCAAGTTGCCTACCTTGATTCAGCAGCGCAGAATGCAGACTCTTCATTTCCCCTTTAAGGCTTGGGTACCCTTGCACAATCTCCGTCATTTCCTCCGCAATTTGTTCCATTGCCTTAGAGAGTAGGCACTTCATTACCCAGTATATATGCAATGCCTGTTTATACTGAGAGAGGCGACCCTTGGTATTACCTGGGTCTGGCAGAAGGGAGCAACAGTCTTCCATCTCAGGATCGGAGGCCTCCTCTAGAATGTTCTTTTCCAGATTTTCTATAATTCTTCTTATATCCTCATTGGCTTCGTTGTTGTACACGCGCTCTGCCTCTCTGGCCGTCTGATTCGTTGTTTGGCGCCCTCTTTTCCATTGGATGGGGGACTGCGTTTCATTTTATGTTCTCTCAGCTTGCCTGGTTCTTCCGCGGCCTCTGCTGCCTCTGCTCTTACCTCTTCTAGGATGGCTTTCCTGCTTATTACTTTGGCTTCCTTGGCTAACTTCGAACCTCCCTCTCCCTCTGCTTTCATCCTGCCCTTGCCTCATCTCGCCTTCCCTGTTTATTCCTTCATCCTCCATCCCCGCCTGAACCTTCCTCCTGATCCTTTCCTCGCTCTCTTTAACCCTCTGATATTTCTCCGTTCCCTGTATGCTGTCATCCTCCTGGTTCCTCTGATTACCCTGATTCCTCATCGTTCTACCAGCCTCCTCCCTCTCAACTCTTACCTTCCTGCCACCCTCTGCCATAGTCGCTTGCTCTATTTGGGAACAGGATTCCCACACTTTACCTCCGGTCTCAGCCACCTTCGTCAACTTGCATGTCCTGAATTTATTAGCTTCGCTGTCTTCATCGGCTCTCCTTGCTCTATTGCCACCTCGTCTGCCCGTCCTCAGCACTCCGTCGCCGTTTCCTTTCCCTCTAGTTACCATAATTGACATGGTGACTTGTCTTGGGATCCTTCCTTCTCTGAAATCGCTCCGTGCATCCTCTAACATGATTGCCCAAGAGTGAGGTTTGTACTGACAACCTCTGCCTTCCATCATTACTCTGTGCCTGTTCCTTTTCTCCACCCCGATCGGGGTATCTATAAAATTATGTTATTTAATATGGACATTGAAATATTTTATTTATGGTTGTCAGCAAAATATTTTTTGTTATAAATATATTTTTGTTTTAAATATCACATATAAATGGAACATAAAATGAATTACACATAATGTAATATCAATAATACTATTTATTTTCATGTGAAAAAATTACATTTCTTCCTTGTAGTAAAATGTCAATGATATGTTTTTAGTCATTACTTTTCTTCCTCATAATAAAAGCTAAATTATTTTTTTTACTTTCGGTTACTTTATATCTCTATATAAAGTTATATAAGATTAAGGTGTAAATTGAAACTATGTAATTATGATGACATTAATTTCTTTTGTTATTACTATTTTATTTGTTAATTTATAATTTTATTTTCTATTTAAAATATAAACGTTATGAGACAACATCTCTCCCATACTGAGATGTAGACGCCTCTAGGCACAATTAATTTAGATTAATATATATATAATATATATATATATATATATATATATATATATATATATATATATATATATTTATTTATTTTTTACTGAAGTTATGGTATTTTCAAACAATTTAAATGTAATATTTACAACAACTCTTACCAATTTAAATTATAAATTTCTGTCTCTAAAGATGAGAATAAAGAAATGTAACATAAGGCTTCATGTGAAGTTACTTGTAGTTGGGAATTTGCTCTATTGGATTGGAAGTTCTCCCTCAAAGAGGTAAGTGATTTTTTTTTCTAGTAATAGAGATATAACATTTTGATACTATTTTGGTTCTTTATTTTCTATTGTACTCGTTTGGATTTAACTCTTCTTAATAATAAATATGAGTTCAATAATACAAAAATGATAAAATATTAGATTTAAACCTTTGACAAATAATATATTTGATTATTTCTTAATGAACAACTCAAAAAAATATATTTTTTCCACATACTGAGATAGTCACTAAAATTCACATTTTTCACATTTCTCCTAACTAATATTACATCATGTTCATAATGATAAAAACATGTCTAATTTAAATAATTTAGTTATAAATACATAAATATTTATTTAGGAAACAAAAATGCATCACCAAGTCTATTTGAAAATCAAACAAATGCCTCATAACACCATTACAAATTCGGTGCGCTTGATATGTCCCTCTCGCACCAATGCAATCATATTTATCAAACACATATCACAAATAATATTTAAACATATAGTTATAGCTTAGTGCTTTCAATAACGTGGACGTTTCGTACCAGTTCTAAAATGTTATAAGTGTGCACCAGTGCATAATTGAGACGCACCACTATGAAAAATTTAAATTTGTGAACCAACAATAGTGTGTCATAGGTATTTGTACACCGATTCTGATGCGGTTATGTTTTACAACATACCATATCTAGTGCATGGGTGTATTTTGGGTGCACTAATGATTTTTTTTTTCTTTTATTTTTTTAATTAAATTGAAAGTTATGTTTCCATGTGAATAAATACATTTTTCATTTAATAAAAAAAAAATGTATTTTATGTATGAGGCTGATGTATTGATTTGTCGATCATGTAGTAGAGACATCAACAGAGAGAGAAACAACATGAACATGAGAAAATGGCAGACCCAGACAATATGGTTTGACCACGAGAGACCAGAGACAGGGAGAACACCTAATTGTTTTCTTACAATACACATTCCAGGTGTCTTTCCTAGATCTCAGAGGTCCCTGCTACAAACCACCATGGCACCGTGGATTTTAGAAATGGAATTGTGAAAAGTTTATACTTTGTTAAACACTGTCAGTTCAAATGGTAAAATAAGAGTTAAATTAGAAGGCAGTGGTACAAAGAAAAGATATCAGATTAGGATTTCATGGGTCTTATCAGTCACACGCCAAACATCGTGAAAACTTATAGGTGTGCCTTTCACACCACTGCTGTATCATGCAATTGATTCCTTCAAACCGACGACATGATGTATATGGTTTAGGTCTGTGACTTTCAATAACATGTTATTCATTGTTAAAGTCATCATAGAGTTATCACTAAATGATGACTTATATTTATTTTGAACTAAAGAAGAAGAAAAAAATGTGACTAAACTAATAAGTATCTAAATCGAGACCTAATTGTCAATATTATTTGTAAATTCACTATTTTGTTCTCATTTTTATATTTGAGTAGGGTTGTGACTTTGAATACTTATTGTCATAGATAATGTACACAATTGGAAATACTTAGTTTTAAGTATTGTAAAAATGTTTCCATTGCAAAAAAATGTGTAAAAACGTTTGTGAATCTTATTAATTATATCATAAAATGCGAACAAGACAAATAAAAAAATAATATAATTAGCAAAATAATGACAAAAAAACATACAATAATAGTATAAATGATGAAATAACACAAGTACATATTGCTCTCCATTGTCATCACCCTGATTATCTTCTTTGCTTGGCATGATAATATTGTTGTTCTAAAAAATATGTTTTGATCTAGGGTCGTGTCTTAATATGGACCACCAATCACTATCCAACACATCTAGGTAAAAAAACACATGGTTGCAGTGTTTTGGGAAAACATAAAGCTCCCTATCTTCATGCCACATCTTTATAGAGTTGATGGATATCAACCCACTATTGCGATCTTCCTCTACATTATTTCAATTAAAGGTATCGTGCCACTTTCAGCTAAAAATAACACATTGGAATAAAGAGAAGTCCACTTGAATGATCTCTTTTATCTTTCTAATGTAACCTAATGTCCCCTACATCATGTTTTTATCATAGTGGCTGGTAAGACTAGATTGGTCGAACTCGACTTCCACTCCATAGACTTGTGTCATGAATCCATCATCGAAATCCTCTGTGTGAAAATGATATCCATATGCCCACATTTATGGGAACAAATGCACCTCTAAAAATGTTAAAAAATCACATTGTCATGTGTCTAATAACTCGAACATAATTAAAAATATAAAATATATATAGATGTTACAATTCAAAGGTGTAATACGAAGTTAAAAAAGATAATATAAATAACGAGTCTCTACACCCAATCCCTATGTTTGATACATCCTCTTCATCACACAAGTAATGACCAGATGCACCATATTTCTCTCGGAATTGATCAACAACACATTCGTTAGGGGATGCATTGGCATATTTACTTTTAAATGATTAGGACAAGGCACGCTTCTACCATTCAATTGTTTGAATTATTTTCCTATGACTTTCCAATATCCTCCTCTTCTCTTCGTACAATGTGACCCACGATTGTGTTGCTTCCATATTGTAAAGAATGAATTTGTTGATGGCTTCAATTTCTGAATTCATTGATGAAATAAAACCAATATATATATATATATATATATATATATATATATATATATATATATATATATATATGAGATAAAAATATGCATTAATATGAAGTTCAGTGTGAATAGTTACTGTGTAGTAATTTGACAAATGATAAGCCCGCACTTACTCTTTATCATGCACCTCTTTCCATTCGTTTCAAGAAGATCCCCTTATCTTTTTTATTCATCCCTTTCGTCATCCCAAATTTCCGCACCTAGTGTGTTTTCGATCTGCTTGATGTACTCACTGGCATAATAGAAAGACTCATGCAATAAATACCCCTCTGTCATAGACCCCTTGGGGTTTTCCCTTTTTCAAAGAAAACCTTTAATTTTCTTCATGTACCTCTTTAAGAAGAACATCCAAAGACAAGAAACGACCCCAAATAATTCAACCTCATCTACTAGGTGAATTAGAAGATGAACCTGCAAGTCTGTGAAACTCGTCGTTAGTTCCTTCTCAAACATACAAACAATCTCAGCTATATCTTGACACCACCATGGAATGCAAGCCATATGAATCTCCTTTGATGTGATCCAACATACAAATGCATATAATTTAGATATGGAACATCATAAATCTTGGGGGAAGTCATGGTTCACACATCCATTCATGAGTAGAGGATAATGACATTAAACATTAAATAATACATTATATAAAAATTAATTATAAAATATCCCATTACATAAAAAAATAAAAAAATTAAAATTCATGTTTTTGACATACATACTCCTAGAAGGCTCAAATGGTCATGCAATTTCAACCCCGACAAACGGTCTTCCACAGTGAAGCATCGTCGTAATGAAGACACATATAAAGAAGGCAACCTCACACTCATTATAACTTCCTCTTCCAAAAAAAGATCATCTTTCTTTAAAATCCATGGGACATCACCTTCTTTGAAAGACTAAGAGGGTCCAACCTCTCCTCTAGTTTCTTGTCTTGGCCAATGTTTCTTTTTAGTTTTTGAAGAAATAAGATCTCTCCTAACAACCAGTGTGTCACTTTATTTCGATGATATGTGCCTCCATAAAGAAGATGAAACATTTTTAAATATATGCATGGGATTTAGTAAGTGAGCAATCTTATGATTTTCCCAATATAGGAGCTCATAAAAGACATATTTCCTTTTCATCCCAACGAGAAATTCCTCAACATAGGTGTCAAAGAATTCTAGATCATTGAACATAGGATTCCCATTTGAATTAAACATTTCCGCAAACTCCTTCTCCTTCTCTCTCTCATATTCTCTAAGTCAGTCAGTTGGTGTCATTATTGTAGGCCTTTGGGTTCTCTCTGGTTTACCATTGAAAGCGGATGTTTCTCTTCTGTAAGGGTGTTCTTTAGGGAGGAATAACCTGGAGTAGTTTTATAATGGATTTAGTAGGTGGTTAGACCACCTGGCCTTTAGAGAAGGTCCACAACATTTACATCCATGATACCCTTTTGTTACAAGACCTGTGAAATTATTGTATACAAGTCGACATGTTAGTGACCATGAAGATATAAACAATTGTAGCAAATTAAATTAATATGCGAAATAATATTATTACTAAATAAATTAATAAGAATGTAATTTACCAGAGAAAACTCCTAATCCTGGATAATCATGTACGGTGTAAGAAAATATGCCATAGAATGTAAAACTCCTCTATGTTGCGATGGGTCTTGATACATCATACAGATGTATCCCTTCCCATTATTTCATCAATTCATCTACCAATGCTTGTAAGTGGACATCCATATTATTCACTTGTATTCTACCAAGTACTGTGAGAGCCAACATAAGATGTTCATTCTTCATGGATAATTGTGGGGGGGATATTGTTATTGATCATTACTATGAGAATAGTTGGTTTTTTGGAGGAAATATGGGTTGACGACATCCATAGCTATGCTGAGTTGTAGAATTCTTACTTCATCCTTGAAATTTTCAAGCCATATATCCTCTATATGCTTCATGGCTATTAAATCTATTGGGATTCACATAACTCTAGACGCACTTTTGTGTGATTCATGTCATTCCTACAACATAGCTAATTCTTTGCAACAAAAGAGTCTTTGAATCCTTGGGATTATAGGCATGTGCCTCAATATCTTATGAGGAGGAGAATGTGATTTACTTTTTTTTTTTTAAATTACGGTACTTGCCACGCTTACATTTCAGAAATGTCTTTTTGTCTGCATATTGTCCTCTATATAGAATACAATCATTTGCACATATATGATATGATATCTACTCAACACCCAACATTTTCAACAACTGCTTTGCCTCTTCGCAACTACCCGACAAGACATTATCACTTAGAAGAACCTTATCTTTGAATATCCTACAGTTGGTGGGGAATATAATTGTACAATGTCAATATTTAAAATTCATAAAATTGACCATTTTTAATTTTGATTGTGTGACAAAATATAAGGAACTTGATTGATCATTTAGGTCAATTACCTCAATATTGTCAATAAACATGCATTCGACATGCCAAACTTCGCTATCACATTGTACAACAACATCATTGTCCCCATTTGAGTAGGCTTTGACTTGCTGTGAGGTCCAAAGAGAGGGGTGGTGGAAGCAAATTTCAAGCTTTTCAATAAGGTATCAATGATATGAGCATCATCCCCTAGCTCATCATTTTGGAATTCATATAACAAAATTTCCTCCATGGCAGTCATATCTTGTAAGTAATCATCCATACCAACCTCTAATTGGTTTCCTCCACGACCAACTTGTTATGAAGAACTACTATTGTCGTAGTCTTTCCTAATTGGTGAATCTGGACGTATTGGGAATTGAATAGGTGGTTGATTCAACCATTATTTGTATGCTTCCTCTCCGAGCCTTGCTCTTAATACCTCCTTCTCTCTAGTTGACATTGTAGTGGGTTGCACCGGAAGATGGTAGGTGGGTTGCTCATCGCCACTAGAATCCTAATTTCAAAAAATATTGAACGTCATTTTTACAATATCAATGATATTAGTAAGCACGTTAATGCAATTTGTTTGTTGAAATTGCACTATACCAAGCAATTATTACCATTGATCTAGGATTGTGGTTGGAAGATGCCATGTTCCAATTGGCAGGGTGAAGAGGTTGTCCAATTTCATCTACCAACTGCTTCCAATATATTTCTCCTTTCAAAAGCTTTTGACGTTTTTGAAATGGAGGAATATTTTCTACATCTAAACTCGATTATGAATCAGGATCATGTAAATTTGGACACATTTTTACTGAAATTGGCACGATTAAAAAAAAAAATCAATTAGATAATCAAAATATAAATAAAACCTGAACTTACTGGAGATGGAAAGGGAGAACTCAGTGAAGGACTTTAATCAACAATATGGAATGAGCTGCAATTTGAAGAATTGACCATTTGATATTTTTAAGATTTTGTCCCTGTATGTGAGAAAAATCAAAAACAAAATCTTGTGTTCATATCTAAAATTAATGTCAAGAACCATATAACCACAACCTGAATTTAAACATATTTTTCAAACCATTTTTCAAGAATAAGACGACTTTAAGCAAATAATGTATACTACGAAACACTGTAATTCATGTGGACACATTCTAAAGGATAATTTGGGATCAATATGCCATTTTATGTGAAAATAAAAATTTAGATAACTTTTAAACACAAATGGTGCACTTATAAGAAAAAAGTGCACCAATGCGTTTCAAAAAATAACAACAACAAGGCGTTCAAATAATACTTGCACCGATTTTCGATATTGTGGAAAAAAATTGTGTTATCATATCAGTGCTCTTCTACAAAAATGCACCGATATATTTAAATAAAATAGCACTGTTATACACCTATTTCCGTATTTAAAAAAATAGAAATAAATTCAAACAACGCGACCCTCTTATAAAAATTAGAGCACCAATTCTTTTAAATGGAAACTGCATAAAAATTTTAATCTCATCGTTTTAGGATTTCGAAGATTAAAAAAAAGTATGATGTCGGTGTGTTGAAAAATTTTGGCGCCCCAACAATGTCGGTGTGCTTGTTTTATAAACACACTAGTGCGCTTGACTATCGAACACACTGATGTGTGGAGAAATTGAAAGAAAAAACACAAAATTTTTATTTAATTTTAATTTTAATTTAATTAAAAAACGAGCAACAATTGGTTTTTTGAAATCTAATTTCATAAAGTATTTTAAAAAATAAATAGTTATTCACCATTTCATTATGTTACCCAAAATTTCAAGGGAGTTATTTGCAAGAGAGACATACCAAGAGCACTGTGTAGCAGCAAAATTCTTTGGAGTAACAGAACTATTCAGAATATCAGAAGTTGAAAGGTATGGTGATTCATTGAAAAACCCGCACAGTAAAATTTTTAAATTTTATTGTTTATTTTACTAATAAAAAACTTTACAATTTATGTGAGGGTTTAATTAAAAGAGAGATCATTTGCAAGAGAGACAAACTGGGAGCACTGTGGAGCTTCAAAATATTTTGGATATGCTGAAAAATCAATAGTTGTAAGGTATGGTGATTCACTCAAAACCCTGGATAACAAAAAGCTTAAATTTTACTGTTAAAATATTTTATAATTTCTGTTAGATTTATTCATAATTCAGAAAAAAATAAATTAAAACCTTGTATAATAAAAAAATTACTATAGATTTTACCAATACAAATTTTTACGATCTCTGTACCTATTTAAATTTAATTAAAATTCATAAAAATAAAATAAAATTCAATTCTTACCTTAAACCCTTGCTTCTTCCTGCAAAATTTCACCTTAGGGTTTAACTTCCTCTACCACTTCACAATTAGGGTTTTTCAATTTAGGCATTTTAGATTTAATGGGGTTTTGTACTTACTATATATAGGGCATTTAACATGTAAAGTAGGGAATCACTTATTGAATTAGATCCAAACCTTGTCGGCCCTCTCCGTTTTTGTAAAAAAACGACTGTATGTTCTGCGATGCGCCCTATGTAATATAATGCGTCGGTGCTCCTTGTGTAATACAACACACCGGTGTATTATAATACTTTTGATTTTGTCTACTTTGTTCATCGTTTCTCGAGGTGTAATATAACACACCGACCCGCCTCTTCCAAATAACACTGTTAATTCATTGCAGTGTGTTTATCCTTATCAGTCACACCTTCATAATTTAAAATTATTTTTGAAAATAATTTTTCTATGAAGTCGTTGAACAATCTAATGCCCGATGTGTCTACTATTATAAATGCATCGCTGCGTTGATGCAGATAAACATACCAATTACCAGAGTTTTTTTTGTCTAAAATTATTTGATTTATTTGTAAAATATATTTAATGGCTTCTATATTGAAGGATACAAGTTGTATATAGATAGAAAATGTCTGAGAAGGTCTCAAGTAACAAAAATATTCATCTACACAATGATATTAGATCAGAAAAAAAGGAGAAGGCAAATCCTTTATAATTTTTTTACAAAATTAATATGTTTGAACTATATGTAAATTTAACTCATTAGTATTGGTTGGTGTATTTCATGCAAAGCCACAAGATGAACAAGGTCGATAATATTATTTCTAATATATGTGTAGAAGAGCGTAAAAGCTTGATAGAAAAATTGTAGAATGAAGAATCGGGTGAATGAAAAAATACTATTCAATATGAGTTTTTGTTTTGTTTGATTATTATTATTATTGTTTTTTTTTTAACTGTAACAGTTATGGATTTTGTTTATATGCGAAAAGGAGAATGGGTCTTTGCCGTAGCGACCCCTATTACATGGTTGTTATCCTTCATATGCTGCCTTTGAGATATAACAATTTCACGGATTTTGGAAGGAACTTTCCCCATTTACAATTAAAATCCCTTTCATGAGAGTGCAACCTTTGTTCGCCATCCGATCTGCTTCACTGTTGGAGTTTCTGAGGATATGATAAAACTTGTACAGTCGAAGTCTAGTAAGACTCTCTTCAATCTGCCCATGATTTTGTTGAGACCAGCGTTGCTGAAAAGATCCCCCTTGATTAATTTTTTGATTAAAATTTCTGAGTTTCCGAAGACTTGGAGATATTTGGCACCTTTCTCTCTAGCAATAAGACAAGCTTTGAGCAGCCCAAGGATCTCAGCTTGATTGTTAGTTTTCAGACCTAGGCCCCATGCGAAAGAATCTTTAAAAGACCCATCCGTGGAGTAGATGACCCCACCAGCACCTGCGGCTCCGGGTTCCCTTTGGATGCCCCATCAAAGAATATAGTATTTAATTTTTGAGCCCTCCACCAATTTTGGAAGATGTTGTCTGGCTCTCTTTTTCGCCAGTTCGGATTAGCTTTCTAAGGGGTAAGGAGGTACTTTCGAGGATGTGGCTCTAGGGCCATCCACCTCTTTTCTTCAGGAGTGAGCAGAGGGTCATCTTTGTAATACTGGTGTTGAGTCGCTCCCAAGAGAAGAGGCTTAGCTTTTACAACAACTTGAGTCGGAGAATGCTGCATATCTTTGAAGATATGCTGGTTACGTGCCAGCCAAAGTTGCCAACAAACAAATTTGGGAAGCGCTATCCATACTTTGCGCCATAAAGACTTGGGAGGGATATGTTGAGGGTAGCAGGTACTCCATGAAGCAAAGAGATCCGGGACAGAGATCTGTGAAGGGAAAGAGATCTGAAAATCTTGAAGTATAAGACCCCACACCCCTTTGGCGAAGAGGCAGTCCAAAAAAAGGTGCTAGGCAGTTTCTAGATTACATCTGGAAAGCACGCATCTATGAGGCCCTTCGATCTTCCTTTTTACTAGATTGTCTCCCGTTAAAAGTTTATTGTGAGCCAGAGTCCAGAAGAAAAAATTTACTTTTGGAAGAGATAACAGCTCCCAAACCTATTTCCAAAAGGTAGGAGATTGATTGCTGTTCTTAGAGCCCTGTAGAGCTCTATAGCCCTTTGCTAGTGTATAAACTCCTGTCTGGCCCCATCCCCAACTGTCCTTCATGTATTTGTTGACCGAAGCGGCGTCTTCAAGCAGATCCTCGAGCAAGTTCTGTTGATCGCTTAAATGAGCAGGGACTCTGTGTAGATCCCAGCCTACCCAATCACCACGATTGTCCTATATTGACAGTTTGTAAATGCTGTTTACTCCCGCTCTTTCTAGCCAGTTTCTGAGTTCAGCAATTTATTTGTTTTCTGCCAGAAGGTCACACCCCATTATGCGATCTTTCCACAGGTGAGTGCGCTTACCATTACCAGGGATTCTGTACATGATATTTTTGAAAAATTTGCTACTTTTACAGTAGAGCCTCCAAACCTACGTGCAAGACACTGAGCTATCCAATTGCATTTTCCTGAGGGCGTCAATGTCTGCGTATTTTGATCGTAAAATAACACTGACAGGGTGAGAGGGATCGTGGATCATTTTCCACAAGAGCTTACCTCCCAGCGCTATCCCAGTTAACTAAATGCATTTTTTTTCATTGTCTTTCCCACCCTGCCATAAGAAATCCCTAGGGAGAGTAGAGATCTGTTCCATTACATTTTTGGGAGCCAGAAGAAAAGCTGCATGATAAATAGGAAGAGCTGACAGCTGAGATTTTAATAGGATGGTTTTGCCACCTTTTGTTAACCAGTAGCCTCCCCAAGCAGTGATTTTAGATTTGATCTTGCTGATGATGTCATTCCAGAGGGACCTCTTATTCACACCTGAGGAGATAGGAAGACCAAGATACTTGAACCTATCCCATTGAGCATGTCCTTTGAACTTGAGAATCTTGGAGATGTTAGTGATCTATTGCTGATCGATATTCCAACCGAAGATTTCATTTTTACTCTCATTAACAAGAGCGCCAGACACCCTACAATAACTTCTCAGGACAGAGTCGAAGGCTTTCACAATTCTGGAGGAAGCACCTCCAAGGAGTAGGGAATCATCCACAAAGAGAGTGTGATTCAGGGGGGCTGATCCATTGAATGGTTTGAGGCCCGGGAGGAAGCCAACGATTCTTTCAGCTGATAGTTTTCTACTGAGGGAGTCTGCCATGAGGATGTACAGGAAGTGAGAGAGAGGGAATCCCTGCTGGGTACCTCTCCGTGCTTGGAAGAAATTGGTTGGGTGACCATTCATAAGGGGAGAAATCCATGGGGAATCAATACATGCTTTTATGAGCTGAACAAAATGCTGAGAGAAGCCAAAAGAGAGCAGAACTTTGCAAAGGAACAAGCGATTAACTCTATCAAAAGCGTTCGCCATATCAAGTTTAATCAACATACCTTTCTCCCCTCGCTGTTTGCTTGAACGAATGGTCTCCTGAACTTGAATAATGTTATCCATAATGTACCTGCCTTCCACGAATCCGCCTTGAGAACTGGAGATCAATCTTTTGAGCAGGGGCTTGATTTTTTTTTTTTTTTTGTAAATTAGTCTAATTCTATTATAATACAAAAAACTTCAGAAAATTACAACGAGGCGCACCTCAGATATCACCATCCTACAGAGATGGATTTTGCACATTGATGTCCTTATCCAGCCAGGCATTTGTCCTACCCCAGGTTTGGGAGACTTGCCTGCTGTTACAAAACGCTGACCAGTGATGAGAAGAACCTAGAAACCCATACATATTCCGGATTACAGACTTCAAACCAAAAACCCAAAACCCCATGACCGACTCAAAAAACATATTCCGGACTAGATATTCTGCCATTGAAGTCGCAAACAGAAGCATATTATAAGGACTATGGTTATTCTGCCAAGGACAGAGCAGAGCAGCAACCTTACATAAAGAGAGAGCACTGTAAAGACGCAGATTTTGAACCCACTGATAAACAAAAAACTTTGCCATACCCTACGCCCTGTGGTCCTGAGAACTCGCTCAATCGTCCACCGAGGTGGATGGCACCTCTTCCACCACTCTGCAAGAATACGGGTCCGGCTCGCTTGAGTCTGTATGAGGCGCATCGTCTTCCGCTGGAGCGCTTGGACCCGCCCCGGCTCCCGCTGATGCCTCTGCCAAGTTGTGCTGACCCTGCTCAGGAGCAGGAGGATGAATTGCTGGACAGATCCTCTGGGCAGGAGACAGGGCTGGTTGATCCAAGGCTGGGGCAGGAGGCTCGTGTTCCTCTGCAGCTGGCAAACGAACCCCGCACTCACATTTTTCGATTTTGACAGACACATAGTAAGTGTCGGAGTCCAGAAGGCAGGGGAAGCTGAACCTGGTGGAGGGATGGGAAATGTGATCACATATCGGGGCTTGAGCTTGCCCCCGTCTTCTACCTCGTCGGCGTCGAGCACTGCTGGCGTCGTCCGACAACGAATCAGAGGACCGAGGTGGGTTGGCTTGTCCTCTTGCCCCACCACAAGACCCGCCACGACGGCTACTGAGGCGAAGCCTCTCCCGAGGCATTGTAGACCAGGATGGACACAGAGGAGGCAAGAGCAGCGAGGAATTGACAGAATAATATGAGGCTGGTTAACTGAAAGCGGAGAGGCACAAAAAGGCTGAAGAGCTACAGGATGAACAGGGGATTGCAAGGGAAAATCGCCTATACAGACCTGGGCGAACTGGAGAGCATGCCAAGGTATGGCGAGCCAACAGCAGCTGAGGACAAGCGCCGAAACAAGGGAGGGATACACAGGGAGCCGGCTTGTCTCTTTGCCGCGCCTGCCTCTCTGCACATAACATAACGCAGAGGTCCAAAGCCGAATGAAAACAAGAACACTTAACAAGCAATACATTACCGTTCTTATGTCGCTGTTATTATATTGATAAGTCGTGCTGTGTGCCATGTGCAACCCTGTGTCATTCATTAGCTTCCCGGAGAGCGGAGTTGCAGAGCTCGCGCGAGGATGGATGATTGAAGCGGTTCGAATGCGGTGAGCGATGATTCTGGATACAGAGTTAAGGCAGGCCTTTAATGGTCGTAGACAGGTGGCGGGCCTGGGCCTCCACTTGCCCAGTGGGAAGCCTGCCCTCGTACACCTTTCACTAACTCACACCCACAGCCGGGGGATGAAGATCCTGGAACACCAACGTATGGCAATCCGTTTGAAGTTTTGTATCTTTTGCATCATGGATAGTGCCTATGTAGTGAGGACCCTACTGATTCACCCCTTGGTTTGCAAGTCAATCTGCTACTTTGTTGGCAGTTCGCCTAACATGCTTGAAGATGATACTGTTAGGGCGCTGTAGCCTGTCTTTCAATGCTTCTAGCCTGCTGAGGAGTCTCCAGTTGGAGGCTATTTTCGTTGCTGATGACCCTGCTTGAATTCTAACAGCTGCATTGATAAGTGTTAAGGAATCTCCTTCTACTTCCAACAGATAGAAGTTGTGTTGATCAGCCACACAGATTCCTTTTCACATTCCTTCCAGCTCCGCCATGTTGTTGGTATTTATTCCAGTCGGACCATAGTAGATGTATTCCACTGATCCTTCTGCGTTTCTGATGACTCCTCCATACCCTGATGGACCCGGGTTCCCCTTAGCAGCACCATCAAAATTAAGTTTGAAAGTAGCTCCTGCAGGTGGGGACCATTGGGAGGGGGAGGTGACTTTGGGAGGATTGCTGTGAGTATCCATCTGGGAATAGGAGATGTTGAGGTTCCAGGAATTCCAGATGATTTTTTCCCGAGGTGAAGTGGGCCAGTCATTTTCTTTCCAAGCTCTGAGCGCTAGCGTTTCTTGTAGATTATATTTCAGGAGTAGCCAGAGGATTTATGCGGTTCTGCTCTTGTTGTTGAAGACTCGATTATTTCTTTCCTTCCATAATGACCAGTATAGAAAACCTGGAATGAGATTCCATAGTGAGTTCAAAATTGGGCTTTGGTAGGGTTGTTTGGGCCAAGTTCTGAGAATGCTTTCTATGTCCCCTTGCATGTCCCTTCTACCATTGTTGCAATGGTCGACTCGATTCCATATCTGAGTAGCTAGAGGGCACTTCTCCATAAGATGAGTGATGGTTTCCTCCTGAGCGGTGCAATTGGGGCATCGTGAGGGGCCTATAAAGCCTCTACATTGAAGATTGTCCCATGTGAGAATGTGTCATTTGCTTAGTAGCCAGAGGAAGGTAGATATCTTGGGCCACAATCTTGGCTGCCATATATGAGTCCATAATTGATCCTTGTCATTAGTGCTTTGGTCATAGCGTATAGTATAGGCCTCCTTGGTGGTGAAGATTCCTTTTGAGGTGTGGCCCGATCTCAGTTTGTCCTGCTGGGAAGAGGGAATAATTTTTCTTTGAAGGAGCTCCTGATCTATATCAGCATAGGTTTCTTCTTGCCAATCTGTCTGCCATGATCTAGCTAGTTTCCAAGTACAGAAATGTTACACTGAAATTTGTCACCATGACTATCTACAGTTAATATGGTTCCATCAATAGTCATATTATCCTCCTTGTCAAGCCTCATACCTCTGCTCTTCATGTCAAACTTCAAAAAGAGAGAAAGTCACTTAAAAACATGTTTATCTCTGGGTACGCAGGTTCTCTCTACCTTGCCTGCGTGTACGCATCCCAAACACACTTTACCTGCGTACTTGTACGCTCTGTAAGCCAAAGGATGGGTGCGTACCCCTGGAAAGGTCAAAAGGCGCGAGTTTCATCTTTAAAAAGTTACTTGTGGTCACTTCTAGAGCCTTCTAGAAGAGTGTTTGACGTGTATTGAGCGCCTCCAGATGGTTCATGCATCCCTATGATAGAGGAACTCATCCCATCAAGAGAGGAGCTACCCCATCCAAAAGAGGGAGTATCCCATTGATGTTGGAACTGAATAACTTCCTCTAGAATACTATAAATACAGGCATTGGGCCAGAGGAGGGGAGGTTGAAAGCTGAACATTCTAAAGGGTAAATGCTGCTGGAATTAGGACTTCCATTGTTGACTTGTGAGGAGAGATCACTATCCTTCCTTGTTGCCATATTGGGAGTGGGTGAGCTTGTCAAAGTAGAGGAAATCTCTTGTTGGACCCTGGGAGGAGCTTGCACAACACCAAGGCTCAGGTTGTAATGGTTCCTTTTTTGTTTCCTTAATACAAATAAGTCCATTCTTCTCAATGATTTGTTGTTAATGAATTATTTCATGTACTCCTTGGTCTATGTGATGAATATGCTTTGTTTTATGGAATATTCAGGTGTTATGTAATCGTTTGATTGTTAGTGTATGCAGGTCTTAAAGTGAAGGAGGAGCTCATCTGGATCAGCAAGGCTGGACTGCTACAACAAGCGTTGGACCTAAGGTAAGATCGGAAAACACTTGATCTCTCATAGAATAATGTGTGTTTAGAGAAGGATTGCTCTTGTTTGGTTTGTTTGTCACTAGAGAGTCTTAGACTCCTAGGGAGGTTAGGTTTGTCTGCAAAAATAACTCTTTCCACATGACACACTCTATAAAAAATTTACAATATTTTATGGCGGACTACTCTAGACTCCTCCACTCCGCACTCGCATTATGCAGGGTATTTATGTTACATGGACCAAAACTCGGGCTTTAAGCCCCAAAAAATCGCTATGGGGGCTTTGCTGCTCAATAGGCCCCCAACACAATCAACGTGGCTTGTCTCGAGTCACCTAGGTGGTGCATTGATCTTTGCACAGAGGTCGTCCAATAGCTTCTGCACTTTGCTGATGTCGGCAATGCACCCTTCCACTGTCTGTTGTATCAGTTGTGGCGACTCTCTGAGGTATCATTGTTAGGGGCACCTTCTTGCCTTAGTACATATGCATTTTGCATCTGTGCCATCTTTTCCTCGATTGTGGCGGTGACCATAAAGGCTTCCTTGAGCCAAGGATGAATGCACACTTTAAGAACTGCTTCTTTTTGGTGTGCAGCATCCACCTGTTCCTTTAGGGCCTGGGCTTCCTTCATCTTGGCAAGGCACTGAGTAAGGGTGACCATCTATGCAGTCCCTTTGAGATTGTCGTATGCCTGCTGTAGCTGCCATGCTTCTGCCTCGATTTGTTGTATGGTTGGATCTTCCTGCAATGAAGTGAGCGTGAGGAGGGACTGATCCAACAATAATGTGCAGTCCTGTATAGAGTGCTCTATCACGTCCAACCCCGGTTGAATGGAGAGGTGGCGCTGCTCTTAGACTTCTGGAGGTGCACAAGGCTATGCCTTCAGCTTCAACTCAACGATCTGCAAGTTTAGCTCCAACTGAAATTTTGCGGCCTCCTCCTGAGCCCTATAGAATCATACCGCTATGTGGTGAATCTTTGCGGCTGCTGGGAGTTCTGCTAGCACAACCAGTTCTTGTATGCTGCTACATGCCTCCTCCATGGCCTGTTCCAATCCTTGGGTGTGTACAACCAATTCATTATGCTCTTGACTGATCTGATCAAGAGTGCTCTTTTGCTCCATTAAGACCTGGAAGGCTCGACCTTCCCTGATGTGGAGCTCAGAGGTTACCCCATCCTGCAGCTGGTATAGGGTTTCCATGGGAAGGGCGGCCAAATTCAACCCCCAGCCCTTCACTGTGGCCCCCTCACCCTCGACTGCTGCTAGAATTACGCCTTCTGGTAATCCAACTATGTGTGTCATGTGGGCACGCACCAGCTGATTGGTGTCAGATGGCCCTGCCATGCCATGCGATGGAATCATTCCCGCGGGTCACACTTGTAATGCCTGTAGTTGGTCCCTGAGCGCCCCTAACATAGTTGTCTGCTCCATCAGTAATTCCTCCAGGGCATCCATTGTCGTTGAGACCTTGGTCCTTTTCCGTGGCGCTGATTTCTCCTAGGTGCGTGGCCTCTTGAGTTGAGTCAGGGAATGGTCTAGGTGTTCCTTTAGCTAATCCTCCTCATGTATGTACGGCTCCATGGACATTTCCCGGCCTTCATTGGGCTCCCTGATTGGTGTGGTGGTGGTCTCTTTCGTCTGTGTCGCCACTGCTACCTCAACCACCTTTAGCTGTGTGGCCTTCTCCTATTCCTGGCGCCCTTTTTCAGCGAGCCACGCGATGTGCAGCTTGTCATCTTTCTTCTGTTGCTTCTCGGCAATCTTCTCCATTACGGCCAAGTCTATGGCATGCCATTGCGGAGGCCATGAATCCATTACCACAAACATTGCATCGTCCTTTGCGATGAACAAGAGCTTTACCCATGTGTGCATGGGATCCTTGCGGGCATGGATATATAGGTTATGAATATCCGCCTTGAATTCTACTGCACTTTGCAAACTGTTATGTGCTGTTGTGGACAAGTACAGCTTGCGATCGATCCATGTTCATATACTCTCTTCTACGAAAACCCAAAACACCTTTATGTTGCGAATCCTCATTGCATCTTTGGTCACCCATAGTGAGGCATACCTTGTAGCTTCAGGTAGGTCACCCTCGACCACGGGAAATTGGTTATGCACCGGCAGCTCTCCTGCAACCAACAAGATGGATAAGAGAAACCATGCATACTGGAAGGTCTTACCCTACTCCTGGGCTTCTCTATAATTTGTCAAAAATTCGTCATAGAGGAACTGTGCCCAGTTGAACGAGACCCCCTCTGCGCACTGTTTTGCCAACGCAATGACAGTTGCTGGTACTTCATCTGCGCGACATTTCCTCATCAACTTACTAGCCAACAGTTAGGTAGCTACATCCACCCCCCAGTCCTTGATGCTTGCTATTGCGTATCCTCTCTTCTTCTTCTCTAGTTTATAGTTGGCTTTCTTCTGCTCTTTCCTATTACAGCGGTGGGGTGGTTCCCGTGGATTGGTAATCGAGAAATCCTGTAAATTGAGTAAACTGTGATCAGAATCAGCTTCTCTAGCCAGAGATATTCATCATAGACGAAACATAGCAGCTACCATATGACAAAGATAGTGACAGGTGCGCGGTGGCAGTGGGGTATCCATGGTAGATGGAGTAACCCAGCCTTCTCTACTCCACGTAACCATTTTTGTTTCAGTAGTTTCTCCACGGCTAATTGGGGGAAATTCTCAACATTCACGAGGTCCCAGTATTTGAACTTCATATTTGGAACCTGTCCCAGGAGTGGTCCGTCAAACCTTACTTCATCAGGAAGGAGCGGGGTCTGGAGCACACTCTTTGTGGCCTCCAAATACTTGGGTATCTTGGCTTTCCCCATCCACAAGGGGATGTAGGGGGGTAATGTTACTATCAACGGTACTTGGGAGACCTTCTCTGCCTCATCATCTTGTGCTTCAATTTGGGTGACCAAGGCCTGTAAATATTCCTCCTCCTCCTCTGTTTCAAAAGTGATGGCTTTGCCCTTCTCCGCCATTGATAACTTACTAAATCAGGGGTTTTGTGGTGATACCTGGACTGGCCCCATTGTTTGCTTGTGTTTCTGTGGGTGCGATGTGCTGGGTGATTTTGGAACTTTTCGTGCATCTATTGCCTCTCCCGACCCCTCCTAGACCATGTGGGGCTCTGGGGTAACTTCCGGGAATCGTACTCTGGTTCTTGCAGCTGTCATTATATCTACACTGGATCCTTTTGATCATGTACTCAAAGGTGGAAAGGGTACATAGCGCTCAATGCTTTGTACTAGCTCAAATCTTAAACAACCAAGTGTTGTCTTGAGGCTAGCCCAATGGATTTTATAATGTTGTTTGAATTTGAATTTTCCCATTCTCTCCACTTTTGTGTCATTAATACCTTCTTGCCAGTAGATCATCCCGAATCCAGTTTTTAATTCCGGCCATAATTTCCCATCGCCCACTCCTTTCTGCCTTAAATTGGACCTCTTGTCATGAACAGTGACATCAACAATAAGCTTCTAGTCTATCCGTGCAGCAGCAAAGCCCCTTATGCGCAAACACAATCCTTGTGATGTGTTGTCCCTACTTGTAACCTCCTTCTCACGTAGTTCTCCTACATACTTGTTTGTAGTCCCACAATTTCTTTCAACTGCTTGGAGTGCTGAGACTGTGCTTTCTATAGCTAGTCAAGTGGGGACACTACCTGCGTGAGGCTTCCTTGCACCTGCTTAGTCTGCGGGCACCCCTTAATTACCCTACAAAATGTTAGTGTGTCGTGTTCGTCTTTATACGATGCGCTCCCTTGGTTCCTTTGTCCTATCAGGTGCGGCCAAAGCCATGGTAGTAGGGCCACAATTTATTCAAGTGTAGTATCATGGATGACTACATTTTGTTCTATTGGTCTTAGTTTCTCTGCGCGGCCTGCCTGTGTGATTTCAGCTTTTAGTTTGTTGAGTTCTTTGTCCAATATCCTACTTTTCTTCCTTGGCCGTATTCAATCTTCGTTGCTCCTGTGTGGTTGCATAATTCCTTCATCCTAGTCCCTACGAATAGTTGTTCCTTGCAAACCTATGGCCTCGATTCTGCCCATCATCTTTAGGATCATCTCCATGCTCATATGCTGGTACTTAGCCCTAGAAGCCCATCAAACCACTGGTATGTGGTGGTCCCAAGCAGTCCGGCTGGCCTGGTGAACCTTCCTCGGGATCCTACTTACCCTTTTGAATGCTTTTATAAGAAATTTTGCGCATCATTGTCTCTACTGCTATGGCTGGATCCTAGTGTCGATCCTTAGTTTGGTTGTAGATGACACAGTCCACATTCACCGATACAGGGGAATGTGTGACCTTCTCTGTCTTAAAAGCCCGACTTTTGTTTGGTGTTGGGAGCTTCCCACCCATAATTGCCTCCTCTTTTTATTTTCGCACCCACTTATCATGGTCTTTGGATGTGTACTCCAGTCATGTACAGTGGTCACGCACCATATCTCCTTCAATGTCGCGTACCACTACTATTTTTGTACTACGCTTTTGACTTTGTCCATGAATTCGTCTACCTCTGGCATGTCCTCCTGTGTTGCTCATTCCCTTTCTTCTATTGTCACACGATGAAGTGATCTAATCATGAGGTTGTGATTTAGCATTATCACCTTGTGTAACCGGTTCTGCTAGTGTTCTACTTCCTCGTTTGAATTCGAAGTGTAGGATCTGTCCCGTTCCCACACGAGTCTTCCATCAGTGGTCACATTCACCTGATCCTGATCTTGTGCAATTATTTGGTAAATACAATCTAGCTCATCGTCGCCTTCATCATCGCGCAATGGCTCAGTGTAGTGCACCCCTTCAGATGGGTCTAATGGGACTACCATGCGTAGTGACTTTTTCTCAAATATCATTTTACTCTTCTTCAGATTAATGAATCCATTCATATCCACTACCCAGTCTATTACATGGGATACAGATTGCTTTCATTGACAATTTCTATCATTTCAAAATCTGTTTGTGTGCTCGCACCTTCAATATCAACTATCACTCATGGTAACCTTCCAATGGGCACGATCTTTTTTTGGTTCACCATTCATAATTGAATAGGGGACCACTGCAACGCAGGCTTGCCCATGTGTTCCCAGGTTTGCTTAGGTAACACATTCACATCCGACCCCAATTCTAGGATAATCTGATCCATTTCATATTCACCAATCTACGCTGTCAGTCTCATCTCCCTCCCTATGCGCAATGTATTCTTTCCCAGCTTCTGGACTATGCTTGGTTCTCCGGACCCCGCGCACCTAGTGATTAATTCTTGTGGTCATTTAAAGACCTTATCGTTTCGCAACAGCTTCATGCAAGTCTCCAGAAAGGTAGTGAGCATGGAAGGATCCATCCTCGGTTTTGGTTGGTTCTTACTACCTGAAATGGAGGCTTTTGTGAAGCTCTTCTTAGCTTCCATAAACGTCTCCTTTTCTCACTCCAAGTCAAACTCAAGTTCCTTTGCAAGAGCCTTACAAAGCCATGTATCTTCCTCACGCTATTTTCCCTTATCTCCCCCTATGGTTGCACCGCTTCTAAGCATAATGTTTATGTTAGGATCTTCATCGAGGGGTTCAGATTTCATCATCTGGATATTTTGAGCCAGAGGGGATTGGAGGTCCCCTTTCTTGCACATTTGTGTGATCAACGTAGGAAAATCTATCATCTCATGATCAAACTTCTCGCAATATGAACAAGACATTCTCATTTGAGTGGTGCAATCATGGGCATAGTGCCCTAGTCCTCTGCAATTATAACAAATCAACTATCTGCGACCCCTTCCTAGTCCCATTCCTCCTTGTTCTCGACCTCGGCCCTGAAATCCTGCATGTGCCATCCCTGTAGCTGGGTCGAGGCCTCTCGTTTCTGTTTGCATTCTATAGGTTGGAAACCGATCCATCATTAGCTCGTAGCTACGATAAGTGCGCTCTTTGTGTCCTACCGAACTATAGAACTTACAAAACAGTTGTTGTGGGGTCTGGGTATACTTCGGCAGCAAGTGAAAATTTTTTGTCATGTGTTTTCCTCCTACTTGACAAATCATGCACCATAATGCAAGGGTCGCACTCGGTCCTGCCTGTGCTTTGGGTTTCAATGGAATTAGCCCCCCCTCTTGCCAAATATTTCACAAATATAGGACAATGATACTTATCGTGGCCCTGGCCTTTACATTTTATGCACCATACCTCTTCGTGCGCTTTTGGCCGTGGTGCCGTGTCTTGCTTCAAACTCTACATCTCCAAGCATAGGTTCTATAGTTACACGTGGATTTGTTGAACTCCCAACCTAGGATCTTGTATTGGAGTTTCATGCAACCTCATTGCCACTTCTAATGCTTCCGCCTGGGTTGAAAGCTTCTGTTGTGATAGAGCCATCCTCAGGTGCGGTGTCAGGGATGCCACAAACCATGTGCGGTGCTGCGTATATGTAAGTGTAATATTAGCCTCGCAGATCGTAATATTTAGTCACTGATCCAGATCGCAGGGGGTCTTGCCCAGGAGCATTGCGATCTCTTTGACCCCAATGATCAACTACGTCTCGGATTTCGGCCAACTAAATTCTCTGTTCAACACATCCTGGATCTCTGCTATCCCTGCATTTGGGTGACCACCAGAGTGCTTGATATACCATGTCAAGGTGCGATCCTACAGCACACTCACCATTGTAACCTTCTTAATATTATCATCCGTGACCCCTTGTGCTTCCGACACTGCTCTTACCACGAACCAGAATTGATCTGGGTCCTCATTTACTACTCCTCTGAATACGGGTAGCTTGACCGCACTCACCATGTTGAATTGCGAGGTTTGTGGAGGTGGAGTGAGTGAAGATGGAGGTGAGGGAGGTGAAATATGGGGGTGGCATGGATGGGGGTGGTAGCTGCGGAATACGATGCTTTATCAACTAGACCGCACTTCTTAGAATGAACCGAGTGATCTCTTCCTCACTTTCTTGCAACGGTGAAATCACAAGACTGTTTTCTAATAACTCACTATTTTTGTGGATCTTCCTGCTCTGCGTTGTCCAAAACATCAATGTATTCACATAACCCTCTTTTCAAATAACAACATCTTAATTTAGGTATTCAATGATTTAATGTACTTACCTCGTGGTCCCTTGAGAAACCGTCACTCTGCTTTGCTGTAACTCATGGTTGTGTCAATTGCAAACTCAGTGATGAATCCTCCCACTATTCGGTAAAGCCAGTGGTCCATAGCCCTCATGATCTTGTCTTCTCATGCTTCTAATATGCGCACCAACTCTAGAGTCCACACTATTGGTTGGTTGAGCTCGTACCTTCCCTGACTATCGGCTAATTTCGCAATCCAATCATACTATTATATTGGAAATGGTGGAGATAAAATCTCATGGATTTTCGTATATACGTAGCGATCCAACCACCTTTTCTCAAATAGCTACAGAGTTCTATTTTCTTATGTCGCGAACTCATGGAACTTCTGATCCAACAACTCTTCAATTTCCTTCTTTGCAGGATTCCAGTGTTTCGACATTAGACATCCCTTAGGTAGATCACGGTCCCGACAACAGAACCATTTGTTGGCTACTTGGGGCCTAACCCAGGTTCAACAGTGAGTTTAGCCAAGCAAATCTCGATACTACTAGCCCTTTCAACAATAGTCCACAGAGCTCAGACTGAGGTCTCACCCGAGGTAGTATGGGAGAGTGTTGTAACCAGGTTTCTACACCCTAGGGATGTCTTGATGTGGAAGATTGGTGCCCGATCAAGCCTTCATGCTCATTGGATTACTCAATAGTTTTTGTGGAGCCACGCAGTCTTAATCACCGTGTGATCTAGGTTTATTACCCTGTTCCTCCTTAGTTAAGGTTTGTTCATTAATTACTAAGACAATCCTTAATTATAGAAATACATATAAGTGTGCACAGATAAAGAAGAAAGTATCATCAACATATATCGTTCAATTGCAGATTTATAAATGAGAGGTATGATATAACAATCAACTGAACTTTATTATTAATATCTCCAAAGCTTGACCCAATACAGACTCGACTCCTCCCTGCACACACAGTTGCATACTCTACTAGTTCTTTGTGCACTCAGCTATAGAGCCTGTACCCTCACTATATCCCAAGACTCAGTCTTACAGACTCAGAGCTATTTCATTGCCTAAGAAATTCATAAGACCTCCCCCCCCACCCATAGATCCTCTCTCTATTTATACAATCCCATGGTCTATGAACCATGGGTAGGTCGACACACTCTATAACAAATTTACAATATTTTAGGGCAAACTACCCTAGGCTCCTCCACTCTGCACCTGCATTACATGGGGTCTTTGTGTTACATGGACCAAAACTTAGGCTTTAAGCCCCAAAAACTCGCTATGGGGGCTCTGCTGCCCAACAAGGTGTGTGAATAAGCTCAACCCTCTAAGAATCTTTTTCAGCAGTGTGATTTCCAACACTTTTCCTTGGTAGTTTGGTATTATTTTTCAGTATTGCAAGTTTGGATGGTTGTCACCAGAGTTTGAAGCCCAAAGTGATGGCCCTAAGATTCCGATGAGATGCTGCCATATGTAAGGTAAAGGCCAAATTAGTTAGTTAGTTGAGTTTTAGTATTTTTGCATTTGACTCCATTGCCTAATGGTTAGGCTTCTAGTCTACAGTGTTCTTAGCACCTCACTAGGAGGCTTGCATCCATATTGGAGCCAATGTTAGGATCCTATAATCTAGGAATCAAAGTGTGTTTTCCTCTTACTATTCATCCTGGGGGTGTTTTTGTCAATTTTAGCCTATGGGTCACTATGTGTAATAGTATAAAGTTATGTATAAATTTTGTAAATATATGTGTTTTAAAGGGGGTCTTTGAACCCAAAATTGAATTTGTGAGAGTCTAAAGTCCATGAGGGGGTCATAATTTCAAAATTGTACTCATGAAGGGAAAGGAGTCATTATGAGGGTTCAATGGGTCCTTTCATGGGTTTTCATTCATCATAAGTCATGTGTGAATCCATGTTAGTTCGGTTTAGTTAGTTAAAAAAATTTATTGGTCTATTAGTGGTGTACTTCTCATCATAGGAAGATATCCTCATGTCACCTCACTTCCTCACTCAAAATTCACCATCATGACATGAGAGGGCTTGTAGTGGTATAAAATTAAAAAATTATTCAATCCATCCCTAATTTATCCTTCACCCAAAGTGAAATTTGATATCTAAACTAGTCTGAGGTTTCAAAGAAGGTTGCTAACAGTTAAAGGAGGAGGTTTTAAGCTCAAGGTATGTGGTCGTTGCACATATGCTGTGCAAGTTGGAGTCAACTATCTTGAAGGTCTGCAGGCATTGAAAAAACTACTTCAAGGGTTCTAAACCATCAAACTTCGATTCCAAACATACCCATTTTCTCTGTTTTTCTAGGAAATTTTTACTCCCATATCAACCATGGAGACGTGCCACAGTTTGCTATGAATTTGTTACAAAATTGATTGTTTTTTCCATCATTTTCAAAAGTGTTTTATGACCAAATGGAAACTAATTTAGAAACAATGAAAGAGGTTTTTTCCAAGAAAAAAAATAAAAATAAAAATCTCCTTAAGTTTTTTCACAAGTGTCATATATTGGAAGATTAAAATGCATATTTACAGTGAATTTTTCAGGTTTTGGAATTTCCTGTTTTAGTTATGATGTTTGGGTGAATATTGTGAGGAGATGGAGAGGATTTTTTGGAAACAGAGAGAGTTTTCAATGAAGGACACTCTCATATACAAAAACCTCTCTCGATTTTGGAACATATATAAGGATTAAAGATACATGAGCTCGTATTTGAACCCTATTTTTCGAAAAATTTAGTCCCTTTATCGTAGTAGACTTGCTACACATTTATTACACAAACTAAAACAATCATTTTGAAGGCCTGTAAGCATGGAAGGAAGCACGAAGTGGGTTCTACATCAACACGAAGTCATCTCAGGCACATCTACAAACTCAGATTTGCTTAGAAACCACCTGAAACCATACCAATTTGAAGACTTATGCCCTATGTTGTGCAACTACTGTGAAAAAATATTAGTGAATTTTATTTTCGAAGTTTTCGAATTTTGGAAATTCTATAAGTAATTTTGGTTGTTGGATAAGTGTCGATAAGTTTAAATTAATGTGGTTTGAGTTGTTAAACAAGTATTCCAACTTGGTTGATGTTTCTAAATTGTATTAGTCTTGATATAGTAGTTTCTATTTTTCTGCATAACAAGTAAATATTCATTTTATCTAACCCATTTGAATTCTATGGAGTGAATTTGACCACCTAGAGTGGTAACTCAAATTCCTCCTTGTATATAATTATGTAAAGACATAGAAAATAGTTCTGGCTAGTAGTGAAAGAGGCTAGACTACATTTTTCTGAAATTTTGTATCTTTTTGCCAAATGAATAGAAGAAGGAAGATGCAATTTGGACAATGAACCTTGTGTCATACTTATTGTTATGTCTTTTCTCTTGTGATGTGATATGTATTTCTTTCTCTTGTGATGTGATATGTATTTATTTCATATTTGTTTCTAATATATAGCTTCATACTGTATAACTTACTCACACTAAGCTTGAAAGAATAATTTTCAGAATTCATGCATTGTTTTGATTGATTCAGTTGAACATAGATGCGTTATATTCTTCTATGGAAATTTTAACTCATCCGTGGTTTCATGCTCTTTTTTCCATTTTATCTTACCTCACTCATCCTTCCACTACAATGAATTTTTATTGATTTCTAGTAAGTCTGCCAATCTTCCCCTGTTTCAATTGTGTCATATCCCTTGTTCATTTGGTTCTGTAACAATGCTCTGATCCTAAGTAGTTATGCCTTCTACACCCACCTTCAATAAAAAGTAAACAAATCTTGAACTATCTTTTGATTAATATAACCAGCCTAAAACCTAGATCCTATGAGATTTATTTGATTGAGAGCACAAGGCATTGAGAGAGCCCTCTCCAAGGCTAGGGGGGTTGGACCTTAGCCTTAAAAAGGTTTGTGGTTACCTCTAATATTTCTCTCCTCAACCTAGGGAAATTTATAGAGTGCTAACATGTGCGACTAAACTTAGAGAGCCATGCCTTGACTTGGTGGAGAAACCACACAAAGACCCAAGGTTGGAGGGATATCCTCTAGTGAAAACATGGGAGGACATTAAAACTCTCATAAAGTCAAATTTTTACCCTATAGGGTAGGTAGAGGACAAGTGGATTCAATGAAACTAGTTTAGAAAGAAGTAGGGGTAGAGTGTAGATGAGTACACCTAAAAATTTAGAAAGATGGCCATAACGTTGGTTATCTCTCCAAATAACCCATATGTACTCCTCAAGTATTTGGGGGGTCTACACAACCATCTGTGGAAGCAAGTGATGTTTTTCAAGCCTAGATTGGTGGATAAGGCTTGTATATAGGCACAATACTGGGAGAAAATATGACTGAAGAAAGGGAAATCAAGTGGATTGAAGCAAAAGGAGTAATAGGGCATTATAAGGAGGGGAAGAAGAAGTGGAAAAGGGGAAAAGATAAAAATATGACAACCACAACGTACCTATGAAAGGAGAATAGCAACCACTACAACATTTACAACCATACAAAGGAGAAGTGTTGGAAATTGCATCTAGAGCTTAAACCAAAGAACAAAAAGAAAGAAAATAAGAAGAATAATTTCATGGCCACAAATTCATGCAACCAGGTTGACATCAACACGAACGTGGATGATAATATTGTTTGTACAACAATGTAGAAGGAGGATAATTTGATTAGCCTTAAACAACAAGAATATAAATAAATAAACAAATTATTCCACATCAAGATATAAGTAAAGAAGAAAAATATCGATGCTCTGTTTGACTCAGGATCACTGGCGAATCTCATTTCAGCGAAGTTGGTCGAAAAATTGGGATTGGAAGTTTGTGATCATCCAAGCCCATATCCATTGGGATGGGTAAATAAGGGCACCAATTTAAAGGTAACAAAACAATGAAAAATTAGATTTTCTATCAGTGATGATTTTATTGATGAAGTAGAACTAGATGTGGTTCCCTTTGATGTATGTAGAGTGGTATTTGGAAGTCCCTACATGTACATGTGAGATGAAATATTCATGTAGTGAGCCAATTGGTACTGACTCGTTAAATATTAAAAATGATTCACCATCAATGTGAAAAAAGGAAAGTTTAAAATTTGACTAGTAAGTGTCAACAAAAGCAAGAAATTGATGAGTTCCAACAAAAAGTATGTTTTACAGTTTTTAAGAGAAAATAAGTTTGTAGAAGAGTCATTAAGAGGCAAGGAATCCCTAGAGGGGTGTACTAAGAAACATAAATAAAAATTGGAATAGTTTCTACAATCATATAGGGATGTGTTATGGGTGCCTAAAGGGTTACCTCCAAAGAGGGAAGTGAAGCATAAAAACAAACTATTTCCAGACTCCCCTTTTCTAAACATTAGGTTGTATACACACTCTATATTAGAAACAAGTGAGGCAAGGAAACAATTGAAAAACTATTGGAATAGGGATGTCATTCAACCAAGTACATCACCATGTGGGTCACCTATAATCATTTTTCTAATTAAGGATGGTACTTGGCAGATGTGTATAGATTATAGGGCATTGAGAAAAATCACACTCAAGAAAATGTACCCTATACCTAGAATAGATGACCCATTCAATCAGTTTTAGAAAGATAAATACTTCACCAACTTGGACTTAAAGTCTAGATATCACTAGGTTTGAGTAAGAGAAGAAGATACCTGGAAGACCACCTTCAAAACTAGGCAAGGTTTGTATGATTGGTTAGTCATGCTACTTGGCCTATGAAATGCAACAACTATGTTTATGAGATTAATGAATGATATACTACACCCTTTTATAGATTCATTTGTTCAATTCTATTTGGATGATATATTGGTATAGATTGCTACCTAGGAGAAATGGTCAACAATGATAGTAGCACCACTGCATGCTATACCAACGAGTGGAAAGAGTTTTCAATGGGGAAATGGTCAACAATAGGCCTTTACAAAGTTAAAGAAGATGAGATAAGCATCGATTATGGTATTACCAAACTTGTAGCGACCCTTTGAAGTGGAGACATATGCAAGTGGGTACGCCATGGGAGTGGTCTTGATGCAGGGAGGAAAGCATGTATGCTACCATTCTGAAGTATTTTATATGGAATTTCCTAACTACCCTACCTATGACAATGAGCTCTATGCCTTGGTGCAAGCTATGAAGATGTGGAAGCACTATCTCATGGTAAAGGAGAAAGTAATCCACATAGATCACCATGCACTACAATATCTATAGCCCTAGAGTAAACTATAATAGACCAGGCATTACAATTGGATAGGGTTTCTACAATAGTTTCATCTAGTGAGGACGTACAATAATGGAAATACAAAAAAGTTGGATGACATGCTTTCAAGGCCACCGACATCAAATATCACAACTTTTGGAAATCTAACGCACATGGGTCCACTCACCCATGATGTATAAAAAGAGGCATATTTAGAAGATGAGGAATTCAAGGAGGTGTTTTAGTAATTGTAGAGCTGAAGTCATGTGCACGATGGTGATAACACCATTGACTACCATCTCCAAGGAAGTTACTCTACAATCTAGATAAGTTATGTGTTCCTAAAGGTGAACAATAGTAGCTGATTAAATAGGATCACACCTATAAGGTTTCATGGCACTTTGGTGTAGTGAAGACATGGGTCAACTTATAGAGGTATGTGTATTGGTCCAAGATGCAAGAATAGTTTGCTAGGTTCATAATAGGGTGCATGATTTGTTGTACTAACAAGCCTAGTAACAATAAAAAAAGGTCTATATCATCTCATAACTGTACGCACTCATCCTTGGGTAATAATTTCTATAGAATTTGTGGGAGGTTTACTAACAACTAGGAAGGGGCATGACTACCTGTTCGTGTTAGTTGACAAGTTCAACAAGAAGTGTGTATTGATGCTCTATAAAAAGACCATTAGAAGGAAAGAATAAAAATACTTGTTATTTGGAAAGGTTAGGGTGTACTTCGGGATACCAAGGAGTATTGTTTTAGAAAAGGGCATGATATTTTTTAGAAAATATTGGACTACACTATGGGAGAAGATGAACACAAATTTGAAGAGGTCTACAACATTCCATCCAACAGGACTTTGGTGCAAATTTTGAGGGGTTAAAATTATAAGCATCTAAAGACTTGGTATGAAAATATAGTATATATATACAACACATTTATAATAGAGCATTTCACACTTCTATTGGTAAGTCCCCATTTGAAACATGTTTTGGATATTTTCCACCTTCATCTTTGGATATTACACATGGGAAGTAAGGAGTAAGGGAGGATCTTACAGGGATGCCTTGAGGGTTGATAATTTTGTTGAGAAGATCAAGAAGATCCATATATAGGTAGGCACTATAGAAGTCAATGGAAAAACACAAGTCTAGGCATGATCAACATAGAAAAATGGTGTCATTCAAGCTGGGTTACAAAGTATGGTTATAGCTGAACAAGGAGAGGCTACATGGTCCTAGTAAGAAAATGAAGGCTTTGTGGTATGTTACCTTTGATATATTAGGGAAGGTGGGAGATAACACCTATAGACTCAGTCTACCCCCATACATGTGCATTTAGTTAGATGTGAATGTGGAGATCTAAAGATCTATGATCCTTGCATGTTAGATCAGGAAGAGGAACAAGTCCTACCTTGTGTAGAGGATTTGGCACCAGATTCTTAGGAAGAGTTGATAGAAGATACAATTTTGCAGAAGAGGTATAAAAATATATGATATGGATAGCATTACATCTGGTATATGGGGTTGAAAGGACAAATTCTAATAAAAGCTAAATGGTACACCGGAGAGAAGGTGGAGTCAACTTTTTGTCACCTCATTGAGTAGAAGATTTTGGGGACAAAAATCCTCCTAAAAAGTGTAGGTGTGATCCATATTATATAACTATATTTATTTTCATCCATGTTGATTATTTTGTAGTGGAAAAAGAGGAATAATCAACTCATAAGACAATTTTTACTGATGGAACCTAGTTTACAAAATTAGGGTCTAAAACATTCTAGGAAAATTCTGAGGCATCAAACAACATTTTTTTGGGGTTAAAAATTTTCCACTTTAACATAACACATTTTTTCATATTTTACACACATATACCTTTCCAACAGTGAAACAATCACCTTAATTAGAGTATGTATGCAAAAATTATGCCACTTACAAGTTGACCTTCTTGTTTTCACCAACATAATTCGAGAGGATTCCATGTTAACCCCAATTATTCATGGAAAAGTGTCTAGCCACATGATTATGATGAATAATACAATAGAACAGTCCATATTGTAACTCTGATTAAGAGTTGAGGTAGTCAAACCTAACGACTAGTAGGATAACATGTTGCGTTATAATCGAGCCACTAGGAGGAAAAGGGATTCCATTATTTTCTAGTACATTTGTTCCATAGATGGGAAAAATAACCAAGAGGGATAGGGCATAGAGAACACAAAGAGCCTTATTTCATTATAGTGGCCCATGGGCCACATGCCATATTTCTTTGTGTTCAAAACCATATTATATTTAGAAAAAGAGAGCAAAGTGGCCTCACCTTCCAATTGGGTTTTCTCGCAAAAGGGTTTCCCAAGTTATATGTTGTGTCAAATAATGGTTGTTGAGTTCTTATTTTTTGTTATCTATTTTCTACATAGTTTTGATTTATATGGATACAAAAATAGTGGAAAATTACAAATGTAAAAATATAAAGAAATAAAGCCCTAATAGTGTAAGATTTTATATTTTTAAATATAGTTTTATAAGATTTGTTATGATGAACTATCTAGTGGAGCATCCATGGTAGTTTATGGGTCAACAAAGGGTGAGATCTCTATGTTAGATAATAGTTCCACCTATCCTACAACATCAATCCCTTCAAGGATGAGGTATTGTGTGATATTTCTCCTCTTGAGGTGTGTGATGTCCTTTTATGACAACCATAATTATGGAAGCGTCATGTTGTATATGAGTTTAGACTGATGAGATCTGGTATTGCAACAAGGATGTTGCAACTCATAGGGATACCTGATTTAATTTATCAATCTAGGATTCATAAAAACTTAAGAGGTGATAGTGCTATATGCAAAATAAGCTAAATTATACTTAATCTTCTATGAGGAAGTGGATGAAATCAAGGTGTATAAAGACCATTTTACAAACTAAATCTAGATTTTGCAGAAGGGAAAAATGTTGCATAAGAGAGAATCAAAATCTACTTGCAAGAAATGAAAATGTTGCATAAAAGGAAATTCTAATCTACTTGTAGGAAATGTAAATGTTGCATGAAAGGAAATTCTAATCTACTTGCAAGAAATGTAAATGTTTGGAATGGAAATCCTAACTTATTATAGAAAATGAATGACAAAGAAATAGACATATTCTAGTTGCATATAGTAAATATGATAAAACCAATCCTAAACTATTGCATTTAAAGGATATTTTATGCTAGTCATAAAACTCAATAAATGTTGTAGGAAATGACAATGTAATCTATCCTTATGTTAATAAATTCATGAATTCAGTCACTGACCCTAATTGCAGAAATAAATTGCAGGGATGAAAATAAAGTTCCTAAGTGGTCTCAGATATTCCTAAAGCTTGGTTTCAAAGTCTAGGAGGTGTTATGAAGGGTTAAGAGGAACAAATTAAGCTTAAAGGACAATTTTGGTCATGTTTTGAGGGGTTATTCATAATGTAATACGATTCTACAAGAATGCTATAGGATGTTAAAGGATTCCCCTACTTTGCTACATAATCGAACCCGAGAGACTTCCAAGGGATTAGCAGGTGATCTCAAACTGAGGAAGGATGGTGGAATGTGGGAGAATTATATGGGAGCCCTTTCCAAGCTTAGTAACCTTAGGATCCCATCATTCATAAGGAGGGGATGCAAATAATGACCACTAACAATTATGTCTTGAACTTTTTGTATGCAGACCGCTTCAAGGAGTTGATGAAGATGAAAGGAGGACATTAATGGTAGGGTTACAAGTGAAAATGTTAGTGATCTTCCTTGTAAACCAATAATATGATCTGCAAACCAAAAACATTACTACACTTACAAAGCATCTAAATCATGTTAACAATAATTAATGCAGAAAATCAAACTAGAAACGAAAGGATGAGTAAAATTTTATTCAAGATCTAACTACTGCATCAAAAGAGAACACGTCTTTTTATGCTCACTGATACAAATTATACGATCACATTTTATAAGAGAGATGATTGATAAATCTGCAGAGGAAACTTTTTTATATAAAAAAATCTTGTAAGAAAGGAAATAATGCTAAACTAAGTACAAAAGAGAAAAATGCATAATAAAATGTACAAAGGAGAGAGACTAGAATGCTTGCGTTGGGCCCTAACCCAAGGGAATTCTACCCTCTTGAACACACTAAGACTTAAGGCAACAGATTTCTTTTCATTGATCTCAAAAAGTGCTCAAGCATATGATATGGGAATGGAAATGGTAAGTTCAATCTCCTAGCTCTAGTAGTCCCCATGCTTCTCTTAAAATCAAATCCTATTGAGCTCTTGGACTCCTTTATTTATACAAAATGAGTGAGAGGAAAACCTCCTTGGAACAAGGGTTGCATCCCTATAAAATCCCAATAAAGGTGGATCTAGTCTCTTGATATTATTGCAACCATTGAGTGTAGTAACAACTCCATAGCCAAAGACGTTGTTTAGTGAGCTAATGCATGGAATGAACCTCCTACATTTCCTCCAATTGGTCTCCAATGAACTTCTTCACAATAAATATTCTTTTTCCCACACATTAATCATGTTAAGCCACATGATATGATAAATATTCCTTAATCTCCCTAATAATCACATTATAGTTCAAAAAGGTGTTATCAAATGCAAGGATAGAGGTAAATGTATGTTGAAAAATGGCCAGATGGGCTTTGATTTATACCTATTTAGGAGTCCCATCATCACCCCTTACTGAAAATGTTTCTCACCTTTTGATAAACTCATCCACTTAGTTTCATCTCATCCATAGATCTTGTTGCTTCCTTGACATTCCAAGGTATCTTAGATGGAATTCCCTCTAGAGGGTGGAACCCTGCATTCTTCAATATTTCTGCCCATTCTTGTTGCTCTTCTTCATTCTCTCTTCTTTCTTGTAGCCCCAATACAATTGATATCCTATCTTTAAACTATTATTTTATACAACAATGTCCTTTCAAAGGCTTTCCTTAGTGTTTTTGGAGAGTGATGCTCTCTTATCTTTAGGCTATGTGGTAAAGAGTGCCATCTCCATTGACAAGCTTGTAAAATCTCAGTTCCTAGTAACCTGAAAATGTCTAGCAAAGTGCAGGATGACATGTTCTAGTTTTTCTGTTTAGGATCATGCCAATCTAGGGTCTCCAATAATGAGGCTATTATTGCTGATGGAAAGTCTAGGGGTTCTTAATTCTGCTTTGATCCATAAAGGCTCATTGGTTTCCCTAGTTATGACCCTTTTTTCCTCTTCAACCCTTGCTTCCTCATGAATAAGCCAAGAGGATAATTCCATGAGTTGTATATCTCCCATTTTAGAATTAGGATCCCAGATATTCATATTTGTCAATATCAGGTTATGCATGTATAATTCAACAATTTTATCTCTGATCTCAACACTGGATAACACTGGATTTATGGAAAAATTCAATAAACGTTTTGTAATCTTGGAAGGGAAGTGAACCACATTGTGTTATGATCTTGATCTAAAATTGAAGCCATTATTTTTTGAGGAAAATTTCATAGGTTTTTGAGGGGTGTCTACATTGAATGTATTCCATATCCAAGATTGCCATGGTGGCAAGCTACTCCTCCTTCTCCTGTAGCTGGTCTTCCAGTCTCTTGTTTTCTATATGCAATTGTTCCCTTATGTTTACTTCTTTGAGTCTCAAGCTAACCATCTCCTCACCCATATTATTCATATTTTATTCCATTAGGCCCACATATTCAACTCCCTTAGACCTTGTAATTCACATCCATAAGTGGATTCTACCTCTTTTTTTGTTTAGCACAAGGAGCAGTGGGACTGCAAATTTGGTGGGTATTATTTTTCCTACTTAAAGTAATTTGCAGTAGGAGCCAAGGTATGGTTCGTGATCACGTTCTTGTCACTCTTGTGGCCTTTCACCTCTTTCATAGGGTGGTGAAACACTTTCCCATAGCACTGACCTGCCTTCTTGTAGCACTTTTTTGCCTTCCTATAGCATGGAAAATTCCTCTTGCATATGTTTAGTCCTAGCTCCCCTAGTGTTTGGCCTCCTTTGTGAGGCTTAGGGTTTTTTCCTTTGACCTTGAGGGAGGTTGGTTTTTTTTTTTTTTTTTTTTTTTTTTTTTTTTTTTTCCAGTTCGTTTCTTATCCTTCTCAAATTCTCCCCCCAGTGGCTAGCTAGCCCTTCAATGGAGATGGGGGTTGTTGAGGAAGATTGAGGATTTTCTTTCTTAAGTCTATTGCTTATCCTCTTCTTGAAATATAGATGGACCTATTTTGGCTACCTACCCTTGGGATTGATAGGTGTACTTAAGGCTACTAGGGTGGTAGCCACTTTTACTCAGTATTCCCTTCTGAAATTCTTGCTCTCTACTCTTGTCTCCACTTCCGAGGTCTAGAAGATTCTCCAATGACCTTTGGGGTTCCTTGTTTCTATTTTCCTCCTTTTATCTCCTTCTCTATGTTTCTAGGAAAACTAGTGTCTTTTCGATCGACTAGCCCTCTAGGATTGGCACCTATCCTAGAAACAAACAATCAAAGCAATTTGGGATTTCTTCTATGTATGATAGATAAGAGAGAGGCAAAGGAACCAACTTGGATCTTCCGCTTAACTCCTTGCTTGATATCTCTCCCCTTTGACAGAGCTTGCAACTCCTCTTCCACTTATCCCGCTTAGAGAATACCTGTAGAAACACTATAAAAAAACACCGTCAAATCATATTGATCTATTATATCATAAGCATTATAGAATCAAAAATACAATGAACATACAATGGCATTCACAAATAATAACATTCACAATTCCACAGTTGTATGGAAGAAAACTCAAAGAACTTTATTAAATAGAAGGGAGAATTACAACCCAGCTGTCTGATTCAGCATCATCCCCCCAGCATCAAAGCCCTCTTCACCTCATGAAAAGCAAGATCACACCAACAATACAATGCTCTTTCTTAACCACAAACTATTAGAACTTCCTTGCAAATTACAAAAATCCAGCCTCTAGATCTCTCAGATGAGGGATCCATTTATAGATGTGTGCAAGGGTGTGAGTCATCTCTAGGGTTTTGATTAGTGTCATTCCACTTGGATATTTCTTGGATCTCTTACTCATCCTTGGGTGAATTTAGAGAGGCAAGTGTCATAGGAGAAGTTTCTAGAAGATCCCATGAGCATCCACTTAGAAAACTGTCTCAGACATTTGTCCATCCTTGTTCATCACACCCTACAGAAGGCCTCTTCAGTATGCATCACACCTGGCTAGTGTAGAAGTTAGTATGCATCGCACCGTGACAGCGGAGCAGTCAGTATGGTTGAGTTTTGGCTAGTTTTGGATGGTTTTTCAGGTGGAACTTTCGGGGAATGATGTAATCAGTTGACCATGATCTTTTAGGGTATGAAACAACACTTTTAGGGGTTAAAGAGACCTAGTTTATCGACATATAAGATTGGGGTTGCAGTGCCCAAATATGTCTATAACAGTTGCCCCCTAAAGAATGAAGTCGCAAATATTTGATGCTGGGTGAAATGCTTTATCATGAGGATCTGAGGTTTTCGAAACTGGAAGGTGACTTATATAAGATACAATACAATACATCATCATAATATAATTTTCATGATCTAGTTGAGGTGGGCATTCCCATGCTCAACTTTATAAATTCATTTTATGTACATAGAAAAGATAGTCATCTACATATGCTGACTAGTGATTCTTCAAATGTATATTCATCATCCCTGGCTCGGATGAGCATCTGTGTATCTTCTGTGTACATTTGATGTATTTATATCTCTAAATATATATCACAGCTCGGATGGATGAAACTAGATCTAGGGTCTTAAAACTCGTTCAATCTTCACCCGATGTACAAGTCAATCCATGTGAAGATATGTTATGAAGTTGAACATGGAAAGACATCGCCTGATTACCAACCAATAATGTGAGTTGTTAACAGATGTGAGAGGAATCACCGATAATGATAATGACCCTCAAGGTACTACAGTACAAGTCACATGGTGTGAATATATGATCCGATATTGAACACCACGCAAAATCCTTCGGTTGAACGCCATTCATGTCAACCTGTCACGCCGGAAGTGAGAAACTTGCCATTGAGGCATGCAAGCTTGAAAGTACTGAAAGGGGTGTCTCTGAGTCAACTTCTTGGATAATGAGATGATGTCAACAAGAAGTGACCGGTCGTAGGAGGCCCTTAATGTATCCCACATCTACGACACAAAACGAAGCAAATGATCTTCTGGAGGTGAAAACGATCTGACGACATAAGGTTCAAGAAGTACAATTCAATTTGGGATTCGTTACAGTGCAGAAGAAACTCCTTTATTGGTTGGCTTCACTGATTTTGATTGGGTTGGTGACGCTAATGATTAGAATCCTGTTGCAAGTTATGTCTCCACCCTTGGTTCTGGAACTATTACATGGGATTGCAAGAAACAAAGTTCCTTTTCTCTTTCTTCAGTAGAAGTAGAGTATCGTGGCACCATTGAAGCTATTAAGGAAGCCCCATGGCTTCATCAGATCCTGTTAGAGTTTGGATTTCAAAAACATCACCTGACCACCATCTGACTACAATTTGGTGTGATAATCAAAGTGTCATTTAACTATGCAAAGATATATTCCAACATAAGCACAAAAAACACATTGAACTACACATACACTTCATCAAAAAGCTCATTCATGACTATGTTCTTGAAGTACAATATTTTTCAATCGATAATCAAGTTGCAGATATCTTTACAAAGGTTCTCACAAAGGAAAAGTTTAATAAACTTTGATTTATGGTTGGAGTTTAAGAAGTTGTCACTAAGGGGGCATAGGCTTTAATGCCTCCTTCCTTCTCCTATTCTTTCATCTTTGTACATCCTTCAATCCTATCCCAAGTTGTTCTTAAGGGGGGTGTTGACATGGTAAATGTGCATAATGCCAACAAAGGGAACTAACTTGATTGTAAGACCCAATTAGACCTACTTTGTTTGGGTTGGCTAGCTCTGACGGGTTTTAAGGGACCCTGTAAACCGCTTGATTATGTAGAAAGATTAATTCTGGGAGGAAGACTTCAACTAAATAAAAAAAATGAAATAGCTAACCTCTATGTATTAAATCCTATCTATACTACTTCTAACTACTCTAATCTATCCTGCAAGAGCATGATACAGAGGTTTAAACATCATATATATGTTCAGCAGTAGCGTGATAAAGAAGGTTAAACATCATGGATAGATTCAAGTCCAAATGAATAAATCACTAAATTCATAGCTGGAAAAGACAATATTAAAGCTAAATTGCAATCCAATCACTAATATAGGAATCCACATTCTTCTATGGAATTAAAATTGCAACTGATGTTTAATTTAGTTTCATATCAGAGACCACTCACCAATTAACCATGAAACTGAATCACATTCAATTTAAACATACTATAGCGAACTGTAAGTCATCAATATGCCTAAATATAAATCATATTTACAGTCATACCAGTAACAACACTCTGATCCAAAACAATACAATGAGTCTGAAACTAAAGGCTCCTTCTTCTCTCAAAAATAGTCCTTCTCATTCACAATAAAGCAACACTGTTATTCTCTAGAATCAAAAGCCATTTCTCCTCTTCGAAGGTAATACTTATGCAAAAATCCTTGACTTTGTATCTACCCTAGCTCTTCATCTTCCCATTGTTTCAAATCTGCAAATCAAATACATAGAGAAGGACTGCTAGCATGACCGCTGGCACGTAGAAAGCATAATGGTCGGATCGATTCCTTCCCTAAGGAAGAGAATAGATGTTGGAAAAATGGGGGCTATATGTTTCCTTCTCATGATGAAGACTGGGACAACTCTACCTACAGAATGTGCAAGAAATGCATGGGATTCTGACCGAGAATGCTTGCGGCTAGACCCTTAAACCCAGGGCTTCTGCATACAATGGCCCTTCGAATCCCCTCCTGCATCTTTTGCTTCTCACCTATGGAGATAGCCCTCATTAGCTTCATGATTATGAACAATATAACCGAAATATTCATATAAAGCACAAGAGCTACCTTCTACACTGAAAACCCAATCCCTTTGTTATTTCATAAAATTTGGAAAACACAGGAAAACAAGGAAAACCCCACCCTGATCACTCAAATCAAACCTCACATGTTATATATTGGCGCTTATAAATATCACTGGGTTTGGCACATCACATACCGCAATATGCAGGAGCCTAGGGCTCCACCGATATGCGATATGGCCCCGGACTCGAA
>APFE030955910.1:66176-74456 GCA_000404065.3 Pinus taeda | reverse complement strand
TTAATACTGTTGGTGGGTCTGCAACAGAGGCTTGCCTTTGAAAACTGAGATTTCAATATTTTTGAGAAACAAAGGAGTATACGGGGAAAACCATGTCTAGCCATAACGCCAGACTTGAAATGTTATACGCTCAAGTTCATAGAAATCAACGGATCCGCCACATCACCACACACACTGTGTATAAGGCCCATGCTCCGCCGATACGCGATATGCGATGCGACCTCGGACCCGACAATGTATATAATGTGGTTAATAATGTCGTCAGGTCCGAGGGCCAGTGGCGTGCCATATATATATGCATAAACCTTGGACTTAGGTCTATTGCGATGTGCGACTAGGCTTTCGGACCCGAATATATAATATATATATAATATATATATATATATATATATATAATATATATATATATATAATATATATATATATATATATTATATATATATTTGATATTTGATAGGTCAGTGGGTTTGCTATATCGCTACATGTAATATGTATAAGGCCCAGGGCTCTGCCAATATGCGCTATGTGATTGGGGTTGGACCCAAAAATATATACAATGTGGTTCATAGGGCTAGTGGGTTCGGAGACCAAGGGTGCGTTGTTTATACATATGGCTTTGGGGCTTGGCCGATAGCAAATTGCGATGGGCTCCGAACCCGAAACATATACTTTTGAGTTAATAAAACCCGTTGGCTCAAGAAGCCATGAATGCATTGTGTTATTTGTGATGGGCCCAAAAGGGTTTATGCCTATTTTCTGGAGTATTTTAGTTATGAGGAATTATGATATAAAAAGGACGTGATGGAAGATTTTATGAGTTAAGCACATCGACGATTATGGTAAGGGTGGGGGTGATTGTTTGTGTGAGCATAAACGTATCATGCATGTTTGTGAAGATTAAAAGGTCCTGATGGATGGAGTGAACAAAGGGCTAGGCTATGTCAAGAATGAACCATTGCAGTGGAGGTTTATTCAATGGATTAGCCATCAAGCATGGAAAATCTAACTCGGCAAAGAGTTAACATCCTTGTGATAAAATAGATCATTTTGACAAATGAGAAATCAAACTTCTAGGGGACCCATTCAAAAACTTTCTATCATAGCATGTTTTAATAGGGTGGTAGTTGTGGCCACAAAAAATGGTGAACTGCTCGGTGAACCAGTTATATCTGTTTCCAAATAACTTTCATATCAATAGAACATCAGGATGTTAAAATAAACTTGAAATGCAAACTATGTAGAAGACAAGCATGGGTTCCACTTAAACATTATTGCTTCAGAGGGGATAGAGACAAATAGCTTATACTTGCTGATATGATTTTGACAGGCATTCTCCAATGGAAGTATTATAGGGTTTATTGAGCTTCCTCTACATGTTTCCCACTTTCAAAAATCGCTTTGGGGCCATCACTGGTCTGTCCATGCATGTTTAGGTGTGTACCTCAGTCTTTGTTGCTCATCAAGCTTGAGGTAGACATGTTTTTCTTGCACTTTATATGAGAATTTCAGTGCTATATTTACTGATTGAATGGGGCACAGTCATGGATCATGCCATATTTTTAAACTGCTTAAGCAAGGTTGGGTTTGCTGTGTCAACCGGTACTCTGAGCCCAACAATATTCCTTACTCTAACCGGCTTCCATAACAACCTGTCCTTCCAGATTGGCATAAGGACTTGAAATTTCATTTCTTTTTAGATAATTCCTTTTAGTTTCAGGCACAAGGACTAGAGCACAGTTAGATTTGCTACAGGGTATGAGACAGTGAGCTTAGCCCATGAAAGGAGGTTTACTTTTGAGTAACAGGTATTGGACCATTTAATGTGGTGGATGGGACTAATGGAGAATGATTGTAAACCTTACAAGAAAGTATAGGCTAGGTCTGAGTGGGGTTAATTCAAAATGCAGTGTTCCTCCACGCCAGTCCAGTTGTAGTTACACATTTTAAGTTTTATAAAGATGCCCCTACATGCTCTGGATATTCACGTTATCAACAAATCTCACATAGTTCCCAACAAATGCCAATGAGGGGTTTTGGTTTGCATTCCACTAGTGATTCTCAAGTGCTCATGTGCTGATGGAAATTTTGTTTAAATTGTAGGGAAATGATGGATTCAGGAACAATTGAATCACTAACAAGTTAATGAGGAAGGGAAAGGCCGCGAGTAGCAAATGAGGGAAAATTTGAAAGGTAGAACGAGACCAGAGGACTATAATTGGTTGGATGAAAAGGAATGTAATTCAAGACAGCAGGAGACCAGACTTGGCAGTAAACAAAGGAAAGGAAAGAAATGCAACTAAACTAATAGCAAAAAGAAATGAACTCTAATCTACTCAGGAGGCACCCATCAATGCGGTGGCTACTGGAAGTATCTCTTCAAATGTTGGTCATAAACAAGGAGCTTTTCAGCCTCCCCTTGTAATGTTTTCAACTTGTAATTCCCTTGATCAATCTTTTCAATGACTTGGAATGGGCCCAGCCATAGGTGTTGGAATTTTGTGTGTTTACTCTTTGGCTCACTCAGCTTAACCCATTTCAGAACTAGTTCCCCTACATAGAAATCTTTATCTCCCACCTAATGATGATCAAACCATATTTTTACAATCATTTTTTGATTTTTGAATTTAATTCTGTCTCTATCCCGTAATTCCTCCAACTTCATCAGTTAGTCAATCCTTTCTTGAAGTGGGGGTAAAGGGGTTCCTCTTGAAGCTTGGGAGAGTTGTAATGATGGGAGGGTAATGTTTGGGGGCAAGATGGCTTCTTGTCCATAGACTAGGAAGTATGGAGAGTTTTCCAAGGCCACTTTAGGGGTGACCATATCGGCCCAAAGGGAATTCGTTAAGGCATTGTGCCAGTTCCTATGGTTATCAACAAATGTCTTGTGAATTATGCGGATAAGGTTATTATTGGAAGACTCTACAACTCTATTTCCCTAGGGATAATAGTTTGCTACATATTTTATTTGGATTGACTTATCAATGGAAAACTCAGTCAGTCTCAGAGATGAAAAATAAGAAGTGTTATCAAAGATGAGGGCATCAGGGATGCCATACCTGTTGATAATGAATTTCTCAATGAATGATATTACCTCATCTTCATTCACCTTCTGGAGCGGGATGGCTTTGGTCCATGTGGTGAAGTAATTAGTCGCTATGAGTATATACTTGTGCTATTGTGAGGATTTTTGGATGATCTCACCTATGACGTCTAGGCCCCATTGGTAGAATGGTCGGTAAATCATGATAGGATTTAGGGGAACATCGTGTTTTCTTTCTTGTCCTGTGACGGTTTGGCACGCCTTGCATTTGCAAGCATAGGCATGCGAGTCTCTGAATTTTGTGGGCCAATAATATATGGCTCTCAATATTTTGTGGGTAGTGGTCTCTCTGCCATAATGACCACCTGTTGTGCCATCATGCATTTCTTTCAATACATTGTTTGCATCAACTTCCTCTAAACACCTCAGCCAGATTCCATCATGATTTTTTCTGTACAAGATGTTGTCAGCATAATAATACAGATTGGATTTTAATCTGAGAGCTCTCCTCTGTGATGCATCCATGTTTTTAGGACACAATCCCCACACTAGATAGAAGTTTATTTCGTGGTACCACGACTCGGGGTCCAAAAAGGTTTCTGATGCTTCTCGCTTATACATCAGTGCTTCGTTACTCCATATGAGATCCTCCCTAGGTTTCCTTTATGCATATTGCATGCTCAGCATTCCTGATTCTTTGGGTGCCTCATTTTGGTCTGCTAAGGCTTTTTCTGCTAGCCTGAAAATTCCTTTCCCTCGAACTATCTGTGCTGGCTTTATCTCCAAGTCGAACTCTTGTAGGGCAGTTATCCAATTCCCTCTTCGTTCACCCATTTCTTTCTGCACGAAGAGGGATCTTACAGCAGGATGAGGCACGATGACTTTGGTCTTGGCCTTTAGTAAGTAAGGGCAGAAATGTTTAATGGTCTTGAAAACTGTGTAGCCCTGTTTCTCCACATCTGGGTAATTCAGTTTCATTCCTTGGAGATTTGAACTCATGTAGGAAATGGGGACTTCATTACCATCATCATTTTTTTGAGTGAGAATTGCGGCATATGAAAGGTCAGAAGCAAAGGTGTATAGGAAGAATCCTTGGCCGAAATCAAGGCTAACAAATGTAGGAACTTCAACAATGGCTTCCTTGATTCGCCAAAATGCCTCCTTGGCTTCATCGCTCCATTTATACGCAACGTCTTTCTTCATCATCAGCTATGAGGGGCGTATTATTTTGGCAAATCCTGAGACGAACTTTCTAACAAAATTAATCCTCCTGAAGAAAGATTGCATGGCATTTTTGTTAGCAGGGGACTGTATTCTCATGATGGTTTGTATTTTTTTAGGATCAATCACAATCTCGTCTTTAGAAAGGATATGACCCAGTAGTTTCCCCTCTGTGGCTACAAAGATGCACTTTTGGGATTCAAAGAAATTCCATACCTTCAGCATCTTTCGAAAATCTACCTCAAGTGATAAACGTGCTCCCTCCTACGATATGAATACACAATGATGTCATCCATGTGCACCACTACCGATCTGTTCATCAATCCTCAGAAGGCTATGTTCATAGCTCTGTGGAATGTGGCACCCACGTTAATGAGCCCAAAAGGAATTTTTCGGTATGCGTAGGTGCCCCGTTTGGTGTTGAAGGCTATCTCAAGCTGATCCCCATGATATACCAATACCTAATTATATCTTGAAAACTCGTCTAATAGGGACAACATTTCAGACCCAAAAACGCACTGAAGGATGTGTTCCATAGAAGGGACCGGATAGTTGTCCTTTTGAGACGCTCTATTCAGGTTTCTGAAATCAATACATAGCATGATGTCTCCATTTTTCTTTCTCACATGCACAAGATTGGCTACCCAGTGGGTGTGATTTGCCGGGAATATGATTTTAGCATTCAGCATCTTGTTCAGTTCTTTCTTCACCAATGGTTGTAGGCTTGGATGCATCTTACATAGCTTTTCTCGGTAGGGCTTGGCCTCCTTTTCCAGAGGGGTCACATGCTACATAATAATGGTATCAAATGTCTTTAGTTCTTCATATGTCCATGCCAAGACATCCTTGTATTCTTTAAATAGTTTGACAAATGCAACCTTTTCTTGTGGAGAGCACCCTAGGCTGAGATTTACATTTTTTTGGTCTTTTTCGGTCCTAAGGTTGACCATTTCATACTTCATGGATGAGCCATGTGTTTTGCAGTTAGTGGGTTTCTTGAATTTATCATGCAAGTCATACAAGTGCTCCATCCTAACCACCAATTTTGGAATCACATTGGGCTGATCCTTTTCCTCGTCTTCCCTTTCTTTCATAAGCTTGTCATGCTCCCTTTCATCAATGATTGCACTCTTGAATGTCTTCTCATAGTGTAGAAACTCAAGGATTTACTCATCATCCTTGAAAACCTACCAATTCGAGATGTTATCAGGCATAGATGGTCTAAAAATCAATTCAACAGAACATTTAATTTTCTTCAATCTAAAATGAGGCAAAAGTTTAGTAGCCATATTAGCCATTAGATCAGCATCTTGGTTTTGGCCTTGAGGTATGTATGTAATATAAAAGAAATCAAAACTATCGATTAAATCCCACCCCTCATACCAGTACCTCACCAGGTGTGGAGAATTGCAATGTATCCTTTTCCTTACCTGATCTACGATTATCTGTGAGCCACCAAAAACCTTAAGATTTTTCACATTCATACTGATGGCTTTCTTCAGGCCTTGCAGTAGGCCTTCATATTCCGCTGTGTTGTTGGTGTATGCGAACTCCAATCGGTTGGCCATTAGATGTTGGTTCCCTTGTAGGTCAATGAGAATACTTCCAGCACCTGCACCTTCAAGGCAGTTAAAACCATCAAAATAGAGTGTCCAGAATGTTGCGTCTAATGTTACATAAATTAAACTACTATCTAAGAAATTGGTCATATCATCTACTATAATACAAGATAGCTCATCAGTTGGATTATGGGAGAGAATTTTCAACTGTGTGTGTGTCAAAGTTTCTTCAATGGTTTCAGCATGAAACTCTCCAAAACAGGTTCTATAGTATAAAAATTGAAACTATATTCCCCAAGGATAGAGTTGGTAAACATTACAGGTTCATTGGGACCACTTAATTCCGTTACCACATACTTCATGTATATCTCCCTATCGATTCTCAGCATATCACCATTTCCCTTCTGAGGCAACAAGAGATGGGACCAATCAATTGAGAAGTATCCGTTCAATTGTGCTGACCAGTCTCTGTTAAGCAACATTCGATAGGCCTCAGGTATATCGACTACCACTATATCAATGACCTGTGTGTACTATGGTTTAGTAGCCATCCGAATCAACACATCCTTTAGTTCTCCAATCACTGCCACATCTATCCTATCTAATTGCATGATTTGAGTTCCAGTTTTTTCAGGTATGGCCTGAAGCCTTTTAGCCACAACATAAGGCATGATGCTGGATAAAGTGATGGAGTCTACCAAGAAATTGTGGATGTTCATGTTGAAAATTTAAAATGAAATGAGGAACCGTGGTGTCATAGATTTCGATTTCCTCCCTATCATGGCTACACTAACATCTTGGGGTTTTCGATTCATTTTAGATAACGTGGCCTCCATGGCTGAGGATATTTGGGCTGCACTAGTGGTACTAACAGGTTTGGATGTTGGCTCCTGGTTTGGGTGCTTGAGGTGGTGCAGGCTTTGTAGTTTCGCTCATTCATAGCATTCAGTAACAAATCTCTTTGTGACATTAATTTTAACAAGTCAAAATATGTGATATTGGCCCTAGATTTCTTGAGATCACACACAATATTATAATCGATGTTATAAATAGGATAAGGCAAAGTAAACATACCTGTTTTTCCATTTTTAAGTGGGGGTTTACCATGTTGAGTAGCCTTCGTTGCAGTGGGAGATGCATTTTCTTTCTCTGGGTGACTTGTAACATGGGTATTCTTGGATTGAATGCCAGACCCACTCTTCTCGACAGAAACTCTAGGGGTGGATTCTTTCATAGGGCATACATCTTGCTTTGTTTGGTCTAAGGACTTTTCCGCACCTAGAAGCGACCCTTTACTACGCGTGTGGATTTCATTAGCGTTAATTTCTTCAGTGTGATCTCCCTCATCATCATTCTCATCATTATGGAAATCCCATAACACATTAATTTGGGTTTCCTCATCCGAGAGTTCCTCTACTTGGTACTCCTCTTCATCTCATTTTTCTGGCCTGAGCTCCAGTATAGGTTCTTCTTTGTTGAGGAGTGATCCAATCAAAGCCAATTCCTCTTTGTTTAAAGCCCCGTCATTAGGTGGAGCAGGAAATGCAAGCTAACCATGACCACCCTCTATTTTCTTATGGTAGAAAGGTTTGAAGGGTTTTTTGTTATTATAATCTCCTCCCTTACCACTAGTACTATCCCTGTGATTCCTTATCATATCAATGACTGTGTTCATAAGTTTCTTAATAATCCGATGCAACCCTTCCAGATCCGTGGTGTCTTTGTATTTGGTTTCAGCCCCTTTGTTATCATTTCTATTATTATTCTTGGATTTCTGAGGGGCTTTCTTTTCTCCAGTTGTAGGGTGGCATGCTGTGACGGTGATCATTTCATTTTCAACTTTCACCGCTTCAACGATAGCACCTTGTAAAGTTTGCACATTACTCCTTTTAACCCACATTGTTGTAGGGACAGGGAGAGTAGAGACATAGAATTCTGTGAGCACTTCCTTAGTAGGTCTAGCAGTGGCTGAGACTCTATTGAATAAGGTGTTGAATCAGATATTAAATCCTTAACCTTCTCCTTTGTTTCCATTTTCAGATTGGATAATTCTAAAACTAAGGCCGTAGGTGTTTTGTCATCACCAAATTTGTCTAAAAGGTCTGCTAAAAAGCATCCCAAGAGGTGATTGACCCTATTCTCAAGCTGAAATACCATGTGGAGGCAACACTATTCAGAGTAAAAGAGAACATGTGACACACCACATCTTCATCGGCAACCCCCAACCTGCGCAAGCCTAGGAAGAAAGAGCGAATATGTTTATCAACAATATCTCCCTGCTCAGGGTCGAAATTGGGTAACACTCTTTCTATATTTTTGGGTAAGGGATGCTCCTGCCTAGGTACCACTATAACATCCTATGCAAGCCAGGGAGGGAGTGCTCCTAGAGGTGGAGGCTGATTCCCACTTGGAGGAGGAGGTGGAGGTTGATTCCCACCTGGAGGAGGAACGTTGGCCATA
>APFE030955910.1:48676-61176 GCA_000404065.3 Pinus taeda | reverse complement strand
GTCACATTTTTTTTATGAGAGAAAATCCATCGATACCATACAAACTAATTGGGTTCTAAATATAAAGTTTTAATGTGTACCTTTTGTGTGTTTTGCACATTATGGAGATCAATATATTGCTCCATTTGTAGTATCCATGTTACGATATCCTTTCCATCAAACTTCCTCATATTGATCTTCGGAATATGCTGGGTATTCAATCCAATGTTAGATTCTATGAAATCATGATTAATTTTTTTTTTATTCTCACCATGAGTTTCTTCTACTACCTTTTCGCCATTAGGAAGCATTTCTTGTAGCGACTTTGCCAAACCTCCCTTCAAACCTTCCATGTCTTTCTTCAAATATTCAATGTTTTTTTTTTATTCATTGATGCCATTCTTCAAACCATCCATCTTAACTTCCATTCCATTCTTATAAACCATCCATCTTAGCTTATGTTACTTTTTGTGAGACTGAAATTTGTTGCACTTGGTCTCGTAATTTTGATATATCATGTTGCATTTCTTACTCTTATTGATGAATCATAGTAGAGATTTAGGGTTTCTTACTATGTGTTTCCATTTTCTTTCTTCGAGGCATAATTTAATGATAATTATGCTTAACTATTCTCTTTGAATCACTTCAAACTAATTTTTCAAACAAAACTTATGAAAAATTTTAAAAAGACTACACACCTTGTTTTGCTTTGTTGGAGCTCGATATTGAATTTGATTTATCTCTGAAATTTCAGATCTCAAAGGTCTAAAATTGTGTCCTATAGTGACACTCTGAGTCTTATTTTCAACTCCAGAAGTCTGATTGAGATTGGATTGTCCAAGAAAGAGTTATGCCTAATATCCCAATATGACCTGATTATAGACTAGTTCAGTAGAGTGACCTTGTACGAAATTCCATGTGTCATTGTTTCGACCTTAGGCTCTAAAAACAATACCCAAATAGCTACAGTCCATCCTATTTCTATGAGTTTTTATGGAATCTGAATCTGATGCTCAAAGAGAAAGTTTCGATGATTATCCCAAGGTCACCTATTTGAGATGGAATTCGGGAGCCTGCAAAAGCCCTAACTTCCTCAGATCATATCTCCAAACATTTAGCGAGATATTGTCTAGAATTCGTACACTTGATTCACCAATATTTCGACTCTAATGGGTTTTAATTTTAGCTTCTGAAGCTTTGCATAAAAAATATTATAGCAAAATTCCATGATGATCTGTTTGAAGTAGGGAAACCCTAGAATCCAAAGCTCTGATACCAAATGTTATGCAACTAGCTCTCAAAATAGAAGAAGAGATGGACCAATGACTTCAAAATAAGCCTCTTCAATGGGGAAACCTCCTTTACATTACACAAAAAAAAAATTCTTGGATGATTCAAATGACAAAACCTCATTTCTATATATAGGAGTCTAAGGGGTCACAATATAATCAGAGACAACATAAAAATAATAATGTAGGGGCACAAAAATAATAGTAATGCACTTCTATGGGGCACAAAAATAACAATAATGGGGCCACACTAATAAAAATGAGGGAATACACTAGTGTTATAGGAACCTAACAACTATCCAAAGCACATTCACGTAGAGGATGTTTCTTTTTGCATTTTAGACAAAATATAGATAACACTTCATTTTGTTCTTCTTAAATTTTTCTAGCTTTTAATGTATCAATTTGAGAATAAAGAGTACTTAGAAAGTTTGTCTTAAAATTTTCAAGTAAATTTCCAACATCAACTCTCGTGAATCCTCCTGAAGTTGACTTATTTACTTTTGAAAGCACATCTCTTTGTCCCTTGCTAGACTTCGCTCTTCCTCTGGAGTATTTCTTGTACAATTCAATGATTTTATCATAAGGTAATTGAGGAATATCATTTGCCCCCATAATATTGAGAACATCTATATATTCATCCCATATTCCTTTTAATAAGAGTGTCCGATAAATTTAGGACATTTCCTCTAGCTTTTAATGTATCAATTTGAGAACCAAGAGTACTTAGAAGGTCCCTCTTAAAATTTTCTAGTAAATTTCCAAGCTCAGCTCTCATGACTCCTCCTAAAGTTGAAATAGTTATTTTTGAAAGTGCACTTCTCTATCCCTTACCAGCATTTGTTTTTCCTCTGAAGTATTTCTTGCACAATCCAATGATTTTATCATAAGGTGATTGAAACATGTCCCCTGCTCCCATAACATTGAATGCATCTATATATTCATCCAAGATTCCTTTTAATAAGAGTGTTGATATAAATTTAAGACTTAGATCACTTTGCCTTTTTTTTCTTCGAATTATATGGAAATATTTCTATGTAATCTTCTAAGTTTTCATCTTCCTGTTGACTCATTTTGAAAATGTATTCTTTACCACTCTGAGATTGACAATAGCGTTGGTAATTCTTCAAAAATGTTTTTCTCATATTATCCTAATACAATATCATTTACTTTTCTAATCCCATAAACCATTTTAATACAGATCCTTTTAAAGTAATAGGGAATATCTGAATTTTTTGAGCATCGTTTCTATATCCATATGTGCAACATAAAATATCAAATTCAAACATGAAAGCATCATGACTTTTAGTAGGCATACCATAGAATATTGGAATAACTAAAGGAGGAATGTTTTTATTTTTACCTCAATTCCCAAAAATGTTTGTGCATTTAAAATAGGAAACCCAAAATATATTTCTTCCTTTTGATCTTCTCTTTCAACTCTAGGTATTCTTCCTTCTATAGTTGATCCTCCTACTATGTCATGTTTTTCTTTGGATTTTCTTTCTTCCTCAATTCTTTCCCATTCTTCCCTTTTTTTTCTTTCTTCTTTAAGTACTTGCCATTCATGTTCTCGCCTTTCTTATACTTCCTTTTCTTTTTTCTCTTATTCTCTATATACCATTTTTTATTCAACCAAACTTGACAAATATCCAATCCAATCAAAATGTCTTGTTACTAGTTCACTGGTTAATTCAGGTTGTTTAGGCTACTCAAAAACTACTTGAGGGATTAGTTCGCTATTTTTAATTTTTTCCTCTCTTTGAATTATCAATCACTTCAAATAGTAGTTGAAGAATTTCCTTTCTTAATATTTGTCTTAAAGGTGTTCATTATTGTACCGTTTTTCACTTGGTCTAGAGTGCTATTAATACTTTTCTTTCCATAAGTTTCAACCTTTTTCCTTTAGATTCCTTTTGTCAAATTTGTTCAATAGTTATTTTCAAACAACTAGTGTAAGTTGTTCTACTTTATTTTTGAGTTTTTGATGTTCCAACTACCACTAAAGGTTTGTAGATTTTCCTGTAGATTCACAGCCCGTGTAATGTAATAAAACACAAGACAAGAATCTACTCTACTCTTTAAACAACAGAAACCAATACATCGCTAAAACGATAATCGACAAGAGGAAGATAATCAAAGACACATAACACAATTGTTTCTCTGGGGAAATCCACTGCTCAAAACCTCGACTATCTATTGCATTAATTAGAAATTTGATTAATAACACAAAGCTTGTTCTCAAAAGAAAAATTCCACACAAGTATGATCAAATCTCTGCCTCACAAACCCACACTTACCAACACTTAGCCAATTTTTTCTGCCTATTGAGCCCCTATTTCCTTGTGCAATTCATGTGAGAATCAAACCATATTTAAAGCAGGAAATCCTTCCTCAAAACTACTCAATCCAAACTAGGTCCTCTTCTTGATTGCATGTATGATCCGTACAACTTAGATCACTCTACAATTGATAGCACACTGTCCCTACACTCTAGTCTCAACTGGGTCTTTATCTGAACTGATATACATGAGTTACTCATGAGGGAATCTTCACTTAGCTGGAGTAGCACTCGAGGATGCATCCAAGGATGCACCAATGAACCAAATCACTACTGGACCTCTACGAGTTCCATAAATAGTTAGAACTAGTTTAATTGTCTATGACTTAGTCAAACTGAGTTACCTAACTACAACTCAAATAAAATCATCTTAGACCCATAAAATTTAGGTAGAATGTATACATGACTGCATAAATACTTTCAACTTGAAAAGCCTAAGCTAATTATGTTAATTAAACTTAATTAACTATTTACAAGTTTCTATGAGAATATGGTTCGATTTTAATCCCCAGTTTAATTCAAGGACAAATTAAACTAGAATTTCTTGTTGCCATTTCTCAACGCTCCCTGTTAACAAGAAAGGGATTATTTGCTACCCCAATCCTGTCTCTGTGAAACTTGAATTTACATATTGACAATGCCTTTGTCAAAATGTTGTCATCTTGCTCCTCCATAGGAATGTACTCCAACAACATAATCCTCCTCAATACACAATCTCTGAGATGACGATATCAGATATCAATATGCTTGGACCGATCATGAAAAACTGGAATTTCAGAGATTTTGATACAACTCTGATTATTGCAGTGATCATTGTTGGATCTATCTATTGACCAAACAAACCAACCATAATATTCATCATCTAGATGGCTTCACATGCTGCCTCACTTGCAGCCATGTACTCTGACTCTACCAAACTAAATGCAACCAATCTCTATTTCCTGTTGTACCAAGAAACTTCCGTTGACCCAATACTGAAGATCCCTCTTGATGTGCTCTTCCTATCGGATGGACTCCCTGCCAAATCTGCATCGGTTGATGGGCCTCTAAATTAGACATAACTTAAGGCCCATGCCTCTAAAATAAAACATTAATTAAGGCCTATAACCATCCTTTAGCACATTAAACTTCTCTTTCTGCATTAGAAAATTTATTTTTAACTTTAATACATTCATTAGGAACATTTATGAATAATTGGATATTTGTGCCTAATATTATTTATTTTTGTGGAATATTATGAGAATATGGGAAGATTATGAAGATTTGGAGGAGGAGATAATTCAAGGACTTGTTCCCTACTACAGGAGGATCAATAATAAATAATAAATCAACAAGATATTATGAAATTATGGCACAAATTGTGGAATTCCAATGATTGAGAAAATCTAGGAATGTGTTCCACTAATCAAGGGACCAGATCCACTAATCAAGGGATTTTGGTGGGGAAAGCTTCCTCCATTCATGGGGAATGATTCTTAATCATTTTGTATAAGTACCAAGTCGAATTTTCCTTGAGGGATAGAATTTTCATTAGTATTCTTGTGGAGAGAACTCATATTTTTGCAGCTCCATTGTATTTTCTTGCAGGGATGTAATCATATTGATGGAATAATGAAGATTGGTGTCATGTTAAACTTATAAATATTGTTCTCCTCCATAGGTCTCTAAGTTTCCTTGGGCTTGGGCATCCCAAGAACCTCAAAGCCCTTTTGTATCATTTCCTTTCCTTCTTTTCACTTCTTATTCACATGCATCTATTTTTTTTATTTCTTTCTATTTTTTCATTTAGTATTAATGATTTATTATTGTAGGATTGAGTTAAATGGTTAATGTAAGTTCTTTTGCAGGATCAAAAAAATTATTTCATCCTTGGAAAAGCTTTGTAAGTTCATAGTAATCATTGAGCTGCTTGGATTACTCTTCTTATTCCCAAATCTAGATTGTTGGACATCCTTTTTAGCAAATAATAGTAAATTTCTGATATTTTTTAGAGCATGCTAACAAGATTCAATCAAGTTGATTCCACTTGCATTAGATCAAAAAAGAAATATAGTTCATAAAAAAAATCACCCCATTGGATTTTCACTTGATTTGGTAAGGCGTTTTTTAGATTTACTAGCTCACTAGTTCTTGAATTTCTAGATTTTCGACTTGTAATGTTTTAATTTTTTTTGCATGGGTTAACGTAGGTATTTTTGAGTGATTCTACTTGGAATATGGACCTAAGACATCCTAGTTAATAAAAAAAATTGTCCCATCCAATTTGGATTTGATTTGCTTGTTCATTAAATCCTAACAAATTTCATCATTTCACAAGGAAACTTCAAGATTTTTGAGCAAATCCATCCATCTCCCAACTTTGGTTTTGAGTTTTGAAGTGGTCCTAAGCACTCCCTTTCCTCATTCCATCCATAAATCATCTTCCCTAAGCTTTCCATAACCTTCAACATCCATCCTTTTTTCTCTCGGTTGTATCTTATAGGTTTTTAGGGGATCTTGTAGGTTTTTAGTACATCTTGTAGGTTTTCCTGTAGTGGCTTGTTTTGAGGTTGAATTGAGGGAAAACCTCTAGGAAGCCACACAAGGTCACCTAGGGGTCTCCCAAGCCTTCCAAAAATCCACCATCATATCCAACCCACCTTCCACATCACCAAAAGAGATTAGTTTTCACACTCTCACATGAAAAAAGACAAAAAGAAAAACAGATTTATTTTATTCATTTACATGCACAACAATAGAAGGTTTGATGGTTTGAATCTGCATGTTTAGGATAGTAGGATTGCATATATGTTAACTTAGAATTATTTTGAAGCAAAGCCTCTTAGCAGTTAGTTAGAAAATGGTGTGTTTTAGCATTTGATTTCAATCTCTTTCCTTGTACTTTCTTTCTTGCTATAGGTTAAGGTTCCATTTTGAACATTTCATTTTCTGCAATTAGTTTAGGATTTGACTTTAGTACATGCACTTGATTACATCATAACAACAAAGGAAGGACACATTGTATGTCACACATATAGTGCCGATACATCTTAAGTTTGTACGAACCCCAGGTTGATAATTAAAGTCAGTAGCCTTGGGAGTTGCAGCATTCTTGTTGCAATACTGAGGCTCATCATTAGTGAAGCCTTTAAGCTTCACTCCCTCTGTCCGTTTGTACCACAATCCATACTAATTAGTGTCCTTGAAGTATCTCAACACATATGTTCATAAGAGCCATGTATCCAGTGTACCTCTAGGTGATGTCCTCTGTCTGTGCTGAGATGTGGTTTCTCCCACATTCTCCCATGCATCATGCAATAACTCATCAGCCTCTCTTGTGCGCTTTCTCCCATCTCTGGAAGACTCTTCCTGAGTGGATGTATCCACTCTCGGCTCCTATGAATGTGGCTAATCCACATCAATATGAGGCTCCTCAACCTTAGGAGATAAAATATCCTCAACCGCATGTAGCTCAATCTCCCTCTCAAGAGGAACTTGCATGAACTTCACCTCTTTGAATCTAACATTCCTACAGACCGCTATCATCCTACTAGTCAGAAAGTACACCCGATAGTTGTGAGTTGTATTAATGTACCCAGAAATATCACCAACTCTGTTGTTAGCTCAAGCTTCTTCCATGCATATTTGGTCACATGACAATATACCAATGAACCAAAAATCCTGAAGTGACCCAAATCTAGTCTCTTACCGAAATAAGTCTCCTCTAGTGTCTTCATCCCAAGAATCCAATGCGGGCTAAGGTTATTCAAATAAACCACTGTGTTGCATGCCTTAGCCCACAAGTGTAGTGCTAGGCCCTGATCATGCAACATCACTCATGATTCGCCTACAATGTTTATGTTCTTCCTCTTGGCCACCTTATTCTACTATCGGTTAAGGGGTGCCATCAACTCTCATTTAATCCCTTCTGCTGCACAAAAATTCTTAAACTCATTTGAGACCTACTCACCACTGTTATCAGTCCTCAAAGCTTTAACCTTCTTTCTAGACTCCTTCTCAAGCAGCTTTAAATTCACATAACTTTGTGAAAGTTTGATCCTTCTTCCGCATGAAAAATATTCAGCATTTATGAGAAAATTCATCAACAAATATAAAATAATACCTATGTTTGGCAGTGGATGCTATCGAGAATGGTCCACACACATTTGAATGGACTCACTCTAGAATCTCCTCTACTCGATTGTCTCTTTCATGAAAGGAAGCCTTGGTTTATTTTCCCAAAGTACACCCCTTACATATATCAAATTTCTCTAGCATACCTTTTGGAAGACCGGTAGAAATCTGTTGCATGATTTTCAAAGCCCCATGATGCAAGTGGCCCAATCGCCTGTGCCACAACTCGCCAAAGTCTCAGCTTTGCACCTTCTCTTCTTTCATTCTCAAAGAAGCATAATTCTCTACCTCCATCTTATAGAAATTCTTAGCTCAAATCCTTATCTTATTTACTTGACTTGTGGCTATGTATCGAAGGAACACATTTCCTTTCAAGAAGATCACATCATAGCCTCTATCCTCAAGCATGGAAACTAATACTACACTCTTCTTCAACCTGGGTACATACATAACATCTCTCAAGGTGAAAGGATCACCCTTCTCCCTCTGAAAATTAACCATGCCCAATCGAGTAGCACTATACCTCCTGTTGTCACCCATCTCAATATGCATATGGAGATCTTTCTCCTCTAGATCTCTGAACAACTCCTTGTCACTAATCATGTGGAATGAAGCTCCACTGTCAAGGTGCCATACACTCCCCATCATTGATGACACCATGCATGCAATGAGAGTAAAGTCCAACTTGAATTGAGAGGCCAAAGCCTTGCCCGTCGCTCCTCCTGAGGACTTCTTCTTGGAATTATTGAGCAGACAATTTGTAGCAAAATGGCCCAACTCGTGACAATGAAAGCACTTAAAATTTTCATGTCTTTCTTATTACCTCCATGGCAAGAATTCAATTTGGAATGGGATGCCTTCCCTTTCCCTTCCCTTTCCTTACTCGCTAAGGCACAATTTTCCTCATCATTAGTCTCTGATGAGGAACCATCTCTCATGTTCCTTCTGATCTCCTCCTGCATCAAATATGACCACAGTTGTTCCCAATCTGGAAACTTCTCCCTCTCATTTACAGAGTCCTGATAGCTATTCCAACTCTTGGGAAGGCCTAGGAGAGATAGGCATACCATATCATCCTCGAAAATGTTTATTCCAACACTTCCAATCTCATCACAGTAGTGAGTGAACTTGGTCAAGTATTTTGGAATGGTCTCACCTTTCTCCATCTTGGTTTTTTGAAGTTTTTCCTTTAGTATCAACATCCTATGGTCACTGTTGTTCTGGAATAGGTTCGTCAATGATTTCCACATAGCATATGGAGTTTCCTTCACATGGAGAATCGAGACAATGTGTTCTCGAACTCCCTCAATGATTATCCGCCTTGCCTTCGCCACACACTTCTTCCATTCAGCCAAATTCTGTGCATCCAATGTTGCTGGCTTAGGAATGTCTTTATCAATGGATTTCTTCAAGAAATTATCCTCCATTATGTTCTTCTAGACTATATAATTCGAGTTGCCTTCCAAGGCATACTCGAGCCACAGCCCGTAGAACACCATCTATCGATCCTAAAGTATGTATTGCAAATTCAAATTTCACCTGTAACCCAAAACACAAAACTTTGAAATCTCTTCTAGTATACTATCTTCAACTTTGATACCATGCATATTTTCCTGTAGATTCACAACTCGTGTAATGTACTAAAACACAAGACAAAAATATACTCTACTTTTTGAACAACGAAAACCAATAGATTGCTAAAACAATAATCGACAAGAGGAAAATAATCAAAGATACATAAGACAATTTTTTCTCTGGGGAAAGCCACTGCTCAAAACCCCAAGTATCTATTACATTCATCATAAATATGAGTGATATTATAAAGGTTCTTCTCACAAGAACAATTCTACACAAGTATGATCAACTCTTTGCCTCACAAACCCACACTGACCAACACTTAGCCAACTTTTGTAGCCTACTAAGCCCCTATTTCCTTGTGTGATTCCTTTGAGAATCAAACCATATTTAAAGTGGGAAATCCTTCCTAAAAAACATTCAATGCAAACTAGGTCCTCTTCTTGATTGCATGCATGATCTATACAACTCAGATCACTCTACAACTAATATGCATTGCCCCTGCACTCTAGTCTCAACTCGGTCTTTCTCTGAACTGACACGCATGAGTTTCTCATGAGGTAAGATTTAGTTAGCTAGAGTAGCACCTGAGGATGCACCAGTGAACTAACTCACTAATAGACCTCTACTAGTTCCACAAACAGTTAGAACTAGTTTAATTGTCTATAACTCAGTATCTAATTACTACTCAAATAGAATCATCTTGGACCCCTAAAATTTAGGGAAAACATATACATGACCATAGAAAGACTTCCAACTCGAAATTCCTAAGCTAATTAAGTAAATTTAACTTAATTAGCTATTTACAAGTTGCTATGAGAATAGAATTCGATTTTAATTCTTAGTTTAATTCAAGGATAAATTAAACAAGAATTTCTTGTTGCCAATTCTCAACAGGCTAGTGGGGTGCGAGGGTGGTTTCGTAACATATCAACCTTCATCAACTCTAGGTCTATGAATAAATGAACATATTCAAATATAAATCAATTAAGAAAATATAAACATGATTTGGGCTTGTGGATGCTAAACTAGAATGAATGTGTAGGTTCTTACCTCTTTTCTTATTGCTTCCACTCCTCCAAATCCTAAATAATTATATTTGTGACATAATTCAATATTTCAAGAAAAATCTAGGTATAATTAACTCAAAATTCACTTCCCCATCAATTACACTGAAAATGTTAGGCTAATTTAGAGATTTAAAGTAGGACATAATATTATATCAATCTAGTGCTCGTAAACTTCGAAGCACACTACAATATGTAATGAGTTATATTAGATTAGCTGCCACTTCTAATTCAAAACTAGGAACCAAGTTAAGAAAGATTGAAACAAAAATTTTAATTTAATCACACAGGCTTTGAATGTAAAACACACCAACTTGACTTATATATTAGTTGTCACTTCAAAGTCAAAACTAGGAACTAAATTATGGAAGAATGAAACAAAAATTTGAATCTAATCACATGGGCTTGGAATGTAAAATAGACCAACTATTGGAAATAATACTGAGAGGGGAGGGGGGGGGGGGGGGGGGGCTGGGTGAATCAACATTAGCAAATCAAACACTTTTTCATTTTCATACTCTGATTCATATACACTACTTCAGTTAAGGAAACCCGCGTGTATACGCAACTGAGTGTAATGCAACTAGCGTATATCAAGTAAACTTATGATTCAGTTAGTTGATCTTTAATTAGAACATTATTAACCATGTAGACAATAAACAGGTGCAGTAAAACAGAACAGATCATCATACATAAGTAGCATACATGAACACCATGATATAAGGTGGAAACCCAATGTGGGTGAAAACCACCTGCTGCAATTCGTCTCTATCTTCTTTTAATAAGAAACTTCTTTTTACAATGGTTCTGTACTGGTGCAGTCTTATACCAGTACACAAGCTTCTACTTGCAGAAGGCTACAACCTTCTCTCATTATCTATACTCTCCTAGAAGGGATCTACAACCCCCTTAGCCCTTGTACTAGCTAATGTACTAGTACGTAGGTGCTGGCCTAGAGAAGGCTACAACCTTCTCTTTTCTTTTAGGGACCATGTTTCATAAATTTTCATACTGGATCCATAAATACAAAACAATCACCACTGCAATACAATCATCAACTATACCTGCATCATCAATCTCTGAATCACTGAAACCCTGTCATCAAAACACAGTTACCAGAACATAGACCAGAGCCCAGAACTAGGCAACCACCACTAGAACCAACAACAACCTAAAATATCAACTCTCATAATGTATACGCTACTTGACTGTGTCAAACCAGCGTGTACACGCACTTTCACTAGATGTAGAAATTTTGAATAATGTGACACTTATTCATAGAGATTATCATGATCATACACTATTTGTGGAATCATGCATAATACATAACCTCCTCTACATTGATCATCAATTTTGCAGAATTAAAACATCAATCGCATGCACACATTGAAGCATCAATCACACATATCAACACAGTATATCACGAGGAATGCATACAACTGAAAACCCCCAACTATCTGTATATTATATTGATTGAGAACATGTAACAATACATAGTACAATACTCCTCACAAGTACTCAGTACTATCTCCACCTATTACACACAAACTAGCTCAGATCTGAGTCAATCACAAGTTCAAATCTCCTCTGCTGCTTGGCTGCCTCCACTGCGCAATCCTGCATGAGAATAGATGAGAATGGCTGATCCAAACTCGTATTTCCCTTGGCTGAACCACACAATCCTCATTGGAAATACTCAATCCATTGATTGTGCAAATCTCATGCACAACTATAGTCACAACTGATAGTTGTCTTGCCCTTTCACTCACCTCTAACACTTGTCTCCACTGAAATATCCATGCACTGAGTTAACTGATGTATTCTTTAGTTGATTTATGAGTTAATAATTAGTGAATTAATTAATAATTAATTCACACCACTCATCAATAGTGTATTTGTCAGTTAGACTAAATACAACTAGTTCAACTAAGTCAAACTGAACACAACTCCATCAACTCCTCAATCAACTCCACCAAACTCAATCACTTGAGTTCTAACTGAAGTCCATCATGCAATAGCTCAACTAAACCATAGGAAAAGCGTATTTCCTTCTGGCAGTTGCATGTGCCACATCCGTAGCTCGAACTGAAGTGCCGCAAGAGGATAAGATAATGTTTATAGTCCAAATATTATTAA
>APFE030955910.1:38183-48363 GCA_000404065.3 Pinus taeda | reverse complement strand
GTATCTACCATCATCGCCCATCTCGATGTGCACTCCAAGATCTTTCTCATCCAGATCAGAAAACAAATCTCGATCTCCTGTCATGTGAAAAGACACACCACTGTCCAAGAACCATACCGATGCCATCACACTTGATACCAAGCATGCAATAAGCAAAAAATCCAGCTCAAACTACGAGGCAAAGGCCTCTCCCGCTGCAGATCTAGCAGCTTGCTTATTTTTCTTCTTTTGCGGACAATTTGTGGCATTATGTCTGTGCTGGTGACAGTGAAAGAACTTCACCTTGGACATGTCCTGCTTCTTGCCTTTCACACCAGAATGAGGAGCTTTCTCGTTCTTCCCCTTCTTTGCTTTGGCAGCCAAAGCGCAGTTTTCTTCATCAGATGCCTTTGATGAAGGTCCCTCCCTGGTATTCCGCCTGATCTCCTCTTGCACAAGATCTCACCAAAGTCTCTCCCATCCTGGCAATTTCTCCCGACCATTGACAGACTCCTGATAGGAATGCCAAATCTTCGAAAGACCAAGGAGAACCAAGCTCACCAAGTCCTCATCATCGACAATCACCCCCACGCTTCCCAACTCATCTCGACATTTCGGTGAACTTCGTGAGATACTTGGGCATAATGTCTCCATTCTCACACTTAATTTTTATGAGTTTATCCTTCAGTGCCAACTTCCTCTGGTCGCTCTTGCTTTGGAATAGATCTGTCAACACTTTCCACATCCAATATGGAGAAGCCTTTCCATGCAGGTTGGATACAATGTGATCCTGCATGCCCTCCAATAGAATCCTTCGACACTTTGTTGTCTTCTTTTGCCAAGCCTCAGCTTCAAAAACATCAGTAGGTTTTGGGACATCAGCATCTATTAACTCCTTCAACCCATTGTCATCTAACACCACCTCCATCCTATCTTTCCATGCAATATAATTCGAGTTGCCTTCAAGGGCATACTCCAATCGCAATCCGTTGAAAGACATTTCAACTTCGACACCAAGAAAACACTGCTGCAAATTCGAATTCCACCAACTCAAAACACAACTGCTTCCGATCTAAAATTCGTGAGAACAAAGTGTTTCTCTTTTAGAGATTTACTGTATGGGCATTCACCGGATATCTCACCTTCCAAAATGAGGATGAATCCAGAAGCTACCTGGCCTGATTACAAACTCTGCCTGAAGAAATAAAATGTAAACACTTTCTGAATAATAGATCTGATGATCAATCCTCGCTTTGATAGCCTGTAGAACTTTTTCTACAAATCAACTAGCTCTGATACCATGTAGAAATTTTTAATAATATGACACTTATTCACAAATATTATCCTGATCATACACTATTTGCGGAATCATGCATAATACATAACCTCCTCTACGTTGATCACCAATTTTGCAGAATTAAAACATCAATCGCATGCGCACATTGAAGCATCAATCACACATATCAACACAGTATATCATGGGGAAAGCATACAGCTGAAAACCCCCAACTATCTATACATTATATTGCTTGGGAACATGTAACAACACATAATACAATACTCCTCACAAGTACTCAGTACTATCTCCACCTGTTACACACAAACTAGCTCAGATCTGAATCAATCACAGGTTCAAATCTCCTCCGCTGCTTGGCTGCCTCCACTGCGCAATCTTGCATGAGAATAGATGAGAATGGCTGATCCAAACTCGTATTTCCCTTGGCTGAACCACGCAATCCTCATTGGCAATACTCAATCCATTGATTGTGCAAATCTCATGCACAACTATAGTCACAACTTATAGCTGTCTTGCCCTTTCACTCACCTCTAACACTTGTCTCCACTGAACTGTCCATACACTGAGTTAACTGATGTATTCTTTAGTTTATTTATGAGTTAATAATTAGTGAATTAATTAATAATTAATTCACACCACTCATCACTAGTGTCTTTGTCAGTTAGACTAAATACAACTAGTTCAACTAAGTCAAACTGAACACAACTCCATCAACTCCTCATTCAACTCCACCAAAACTCAATCACTTGAGTTCTAACTGAATTCCTTCATGCAATAGCTCAACTAACCCATAAGAAAAGCATATTTCCTTCTGGAAGTTGCATGTTCCACATTCGTATCTCGAACTGAAGTGCTGCAAGAGGATAAGATAATGTTTATAGTCAAAATATTATTAAGAGCTAATAATATTCGACTGTTATATTTTTAGCCTGGTAGTCTAAAAATAGACTCCGCCCATATGTCTAAAAATAGAGGTCCATATATTTTTAGAAACATAACCAATCATCCACAAATAGCATCCTGAAACTCATAGACCATGATCCATATGTCTAAAAATAGACATAGTCTAAAAATAGACTTTTCACCAGAAATAGCCTGCGGGCCCACTTAGTGAAGGCGACTTCTTTTCACTAAGCTCTATCATATTGTTTCATTTTCAACACTAGAGAGAACCCGCATACAAATATGAAGATAATTACTTATACCTTCGTTGTAATTACCAACTTTTGAAATACCTAGACCATAAGATATAAAGGATAAAACATGCATCAATATTCAGATCTATTCATGATCATACCATATAATGTTAATACATTTTAGTTTTCAAGATCCCGGTCCATTAAACTTTATCAAACACATAGGTTCCTCCTTGATTCAGATTGAGCAAAGCATCACAAACCCGTAACCAGCATACTAGATCTCACACTTCATCAAATATTTATTACTTGCACACTTACCCCCCGCTTGGCCTAATGATCTTCTCCTTATATAGGTTTAGGCCTCTCTCAATACCATGGTGCAAAACCATGTAGGACCAATACCTTGGACCCAATACCTGGGGTCAACATTTTAGACCAAATACCATGGACCAATACCAAAATATCACGGACCAAATACCACAGACCAAAACTTAGTTTTCCAATATGTATGCATCTTTCCTTCTGTGAACCCGCATGTGTACGTATACACGTCTTTTGTTCTGATCACCCACATGTATACACACTTTCATCAAGGTTAACCTGCGTATACCTCTCTCTTGACCTACTATACTATGATCTGTCATCTGATTGAGTTACCACCACCTATATCATACCTCTGAGTGAGTTTCCATCAAGGACAACACATGTATTATAATGCCAACAATCTCCCCCTTTGGACTTGATGGCACCCACCACACCAAGTCACTCTCCCCCTTTGACATCAAGGGCAAAGGGCAGACCAAGAAGTTCTCTCCCTTGGTATACCTTCTGTTGTCCATACTCCCCCTGAGTACCTGCTGAAATCTCTGATTGAACTCCCCCTTTGTATATGCCAAGATGTACCAATCTGTCCATGCTCCCCCTGAGCACATGCAAGGTCTGTAAAAGCATAACATGACTCTATACATACATAAATCTCCCAACCAAGTGGGACTGCACCATTTTAGACTCATCCACCCAACCAAGTGGGGATATCCCAAATTTTTATACATGACAAAACAACAAGAACCATTACATCATCCATCCCATGCATAGTGGGGTAACAAAATACATCATATGAACTCGTAAAGACCAAGGACCTAAGCATGACCATGATAATTATCAAGAACTATCATACACCATATGATCTACACCATAATCATCTTAACCTACAATCCATTCTCTTGGTTAATAAACGATTAGTAGCAAGATGTGTCAATAAGCATCATCACCAAGGACTTCTAACCATAATGCCAACAATGCATTATTCGAAGCATATGCTCCCCCTGAGCCTGTGCCAACCATCATATACTACTACAAAACCATTTCCTGAGTCTGTTTTGCTGCTTTTCTTCAGAACTCCATATACAAAACTGTGCATCCTATAATTCGTGTATATACACGGCTTACCTTCATAATATCAACGTATGCAAGTTGAAATACTGAAGGTCTACACTTTTAGTTTCCCTTGTGTCTTTTATGTCAGCTAACTGAGTTTTGTTGCACCTTTCTATCTCTAATTCTGTCTTCTTCAATACCTGGAATTGTGATGATGTATAATCCTCTTGCTTTGGAGTTTGAATTTTACTCCCGCATTCTATTGCTTTATGTCCAAACTTGTTACATGCATAACATCTTACATGTTTCATATTCCTTCTATTGCAATCAATTCCTTTGTGACCAAACATATTGCAAGAAAAACAATATCCCTTGAAGTACTTGGAATGTGATGATCTTGTGTGATGGTCTTGAACCATTCTACTTCTACATCTGGCTGCAACATGTCGAAGATTATGACATACATAACATTCAACATTATTCATCGGAGGAAATAATTATCTATCACTTCCATAATGAGGAATTTCTTTCCTTGGTTGTTGATGAGGTTGTCCTCTCATCTCCTTGTTGAGCATTTCAGAATTCTCATTAGAGTTCCTTACCTCACCTTGTGAGCTAGATTCACCTTCAACAGATTCATAAAAGCCAAGATCAGTTTTGATAGAAGGGGATCTTTGACTACTAAGAATATCATCCAAAATATTAGTACTGTCTTGAAATTGTAACAGTTTATCCTTTTCTTCTAATTTACCTTTTAAGATATTTATGTCAACCTGATGTTGTTCTTCCTTTTCTAGATACTGCTTCCTTATGTTTTCTTCAGCTTTTCTTTCTTCTTCCACTTGTTGTTAAGAAATTTACCCAAGAACATAAATTAATTACCGAGAGGAATAAATATAAAATTAACCAGCAATAACCATAAACACATAAATACACATGTTTATCCGGGAAAACCCCAAATCCGGGGAAAAACCCAATCATAATGAAATTTCATTATCTTTTACTACATCCTGCAACTGCTTCCCTACTCTAGTTACTGACTCCAACTATTCTTTTAATCTGGTAACTTCTTCTGTTTCTACATCCTTATTTTCATATGCCATGAGAATTCTAATGTCTTCATCACCATTGGATGAGTCATTACTGTTATCATGAGTATAATAAATTTTGTTACCTTCTTCAAACATCTTTCCCTTGTTATGAGGGCATGTAGTAGTGTAATGACCAACTCTACCACATGAAAAGCATTTGAAAGGTAGCTTACCTTTGAACCTTCCAGATCCCTGTTCAAGATTCTTGACAAAATTTACCTCATCTTCTTCTTCTGAAATGTATCCAGATTCATTTGCTGATACTTCAAATGCGGCTTCTCTCATATGTAATGGTCCTCCTTTTCTCATCTCAAAAGTAGTTAAGATTATGTGAAGCTGCGTCATAGTGATTTTCTAGAGATCCTCCTTTTCTTCTATGGTAGACACTTTGGATTCAAATTTAGCAGACAAGGATCTCAAAACCTTTTCAACTAAGACAAATTCCTTAAATTCTTCACCTAGATTTCTCATGCAATTGATAATCTCATCTATAAACAGGAAGCAATTAGCTATGCTTTCATTACTATGCATCTTAAGAGTTTCATACCGTATTCTGAGAGTTTGAAGCTTTGCTAGTTTTACCTGATCATCTCCTTCGTAGCTTAGAATGATTTTTTCCCATATTTCTTTGGCTGATTTGAACTGCATAACCTTGACAAATTATGATTGTGACAAACTTCCCAATAAGACAGTAACCGCTTTGCCATTGAGTTCATATTTCTTTCTCTCTGCTATATCTGTAAGAATTGTTGATGGATATGTATATCCTCCTTCCACGATTCCCCAAACATCCATTCCAAGTGATTGTAGATATGCTGTGGTTCTTATCTTCTGGTAGACAAAGTTGCTCCCATCAAAGATTGGTGGCCTGATGGATGCCTCTCTTTCTTGATTACCCATTCTGATGGATCTTCCTTCAAGCGATAAAGCTTCTTCAGAAGGACCCTCTCCGATACCAATTGTTGCAAATAATACTGAGAGGGGGGAGTGAATTAGTATTAGCAAATCAAACACTTTTTCATTTTCATACTCTGATTCATATACGCTACTTTAGTTAAGGAAACCTGCGTGTATACGCAACTGAGTTTAATGCAACTAACATAAATCCAGTAAACTTATGATCCAGTTAGTTGATCTTTAATCAGAACATTATTAACCATGTAGACAGTAAATAGGTGCAGTAAAACAGAACAGATCATCATACATAAGAAGCACACATGAACACCGTGATATAAGGTGGAAACCCAATGTGGGTGAAAACCACCTGTTGCAATTCGTCTCTATCTTCTTTTAATAAGAAACTTCTTTTTACAATGGTTTTGTATTGGTGCAGTCTTATACTAGTACACAGGCTTCTACCTGTAGAAGGCTACAACCTTCTCTTGTTCTCTAGACTCTCCTGGAAGGGAGCTACAACCCCCTTAGCTCTTGTACTAGCTGATGTACTAGTACGTAGGTGCTGGCCTACAGAAGGCTACAACCTTCTCTTTTCTTCCAAGGACCACATTTCATAAATTTTCATACTAGATCCATAAATACAAAACAATCACCACTGCAATACAATCATCAACTATACCTACATCATCAATCTCTGAATCACCCAATACTGAATCACTGAAACCATGTCATCAAAACACAGTTACCAGAACACAGACCAAATCCCAGAACTCTGCAACCACCACTAGAACCAACAGCAACCTAAAATATCAACTCTCATAATGTATATGTTACTTGACTGTGTCAAACTAACGTGTACACGCACTTTCACTAGAGAGAACCCGCGTACCGATCTGAAGATAATTACTTATACATTCGCTACAATTACCAACTTCTGATAGATATAAAGGATAAAACACGCGTCAGAATTCATATCTATTCATGATCATACCATATAATGATAATACATTTTAGTTTTCAAGATCCCAGTCCATCAACCTTTATCAAACGCATAGGTGCCTCCTTGATTCAGATCGAGCAAAGCATCACAAACCCAGAACCAGCATACTAGATCTCACACTTCATCAAATATTTATTACTTGCACACTTGCGCCCCGCTTGGCCTAATGATATTCTCCTTATATAGGTTTAGGCCTCTCTTAATACCATGGTCCAAAACCATGTAGGACCAATACCTTGGACCCAATACTTGGGGTCAACATTTTAGACCAAATACCATTAACCAATACCAAAATACCATGGACCAAATACCACGGACCAAAACTTAGTTTTCCAATATGTGTGTTTCTTTCCTTCTTTGAACCTGCATGTGTACGTATACGCGTCTTTTGTTCTGCTCACCCATGTGTATACACACTTTCATCAAGGTTAACTTGTGTATACCTCTCTCTTGACCTGTCGTATTATGATCTGTCATCTGATTGAGTTGCCACCACCTGTATCATACCTCTGAGTGAGTTGCCATTAAGGGAAACACCTATATCATAATGCCAACACCAACTTGACTTATGAGCACTTCGTATTGGTCATATACTGATACTTCTCACACAAGTCAAAGTTCCTTATGCAATCGAGTTCAAAATATCAAGTTTTCACTCAAATTCTTGGAAATGAAAATTATCAAAGGGGTTTTTAATCCAAAGGAGTTTCTAATGCACTAGGGCCTTTATTTCAACTAGTGGTAAGCATATATTCCAGTAGTCTATTAGTCAATCTAATCAATTTTTACCCAATACTAATTTATAGGATGAGAATGCACTACGACCTTCCCCATTTGTGAGAGTGAAAATGGGAAGTCACTCATAGTCTTCTATTCATCCCTTTTAGCTAATATGTTCCTAAACCATTAATTTATTCTAAGAAAATAAGTATATGAAAAACATGGAATTATGATGTTTTATAGCTCAAAGCTAAATACAAAATTTATCAAGAAGTTGGGGCCTTGTTCATTGAGAAATATGGTGAATGACACTATTGGTGCCTTGGTTACTTTTCCTAATCATATGGATCCTTCAAACAAGGACTATTCTTGATAAATAAGATTCATAAACACACTAAAATGTATAGAAAAATATATATTATATTGACACAATATTGTATGAATATGGATGATATGATATATTAATGCAGTATGGTGATATGTGGCATATACTGGCTAGTTAACTTGTCCTAAGAATAAGCTGATATGACTAAATTAAAATAGAAATGAAAGCACTAGAAAGTAGAGAATACAACTATGGAATAATAAGAAAAGAACACTTATGACATAGGTTCTAAAGCTAACTTTAAAGCATATGTACATAATGAATTGGAAACTATTTTTATAAACAAATTTAGATCTCATTGTACAAAATGAAATTATAGCATATAATCATGAAAAATATGATAATACATAGTATTAAAAAGAAAATATATACCATATTAACACACAATAATGAAAGTGTACTATCTTGTGTGGTGGGGGGCCTTCCACAACTTACCAAGCACACTTAATTTGAATCAATGGTTGAAAAATTCAAAAGCTCTCCATAATTTGATCAAAATGACTAAAAATAGGTATGCAATCCAAGTCTAAGCTCTTAATTCCAAATCCAAGTTCTTAAAATAATAACATGTCTTGGCAAGCTAAGTTTGCTTGGCTTTATAGGAAAAAATCAACAAAATACCAAAAAATATTGTTCTTTGTTAATTACATCATATTCTAGAGATGAAATGTGATCCAATCAACCTTGTTATACACTCAAATCATGGATTTAATCTCTAAAAATTGGATCTGGGTAAATTCAACAATGTCTCCTATGTTTATGTTGCTAGAGTGTTCGTGTTGACCACATGTTTATCAGGTGTCTCAAAGTTGTTTTGAAATGGGAGAGTAGTTAACTCACCTTATCAAGACATCCACAATCAAAATCCATGTTCTATATTTTACTCATACCTCGTAGAAATGTCACAACAAATGACTATTTACGAATTCTACTAAAATCTATAATTTTCTTTTATAGTTCAATTAAGTACATGAAAATTTAAAAATTAAAAATTCAATAAAAGTACCTTGGGAAAGAGATAACATTGGAAAAATTTTGGAAAACATTATCATAAATGACTGAGAGGTATTGTTAGGGCTAAAGAAGTAAAAAACCATAGAAAAATTCTTGATAAAAAATAAGGTAACACGATGGATGATTTGAACCAGTAATGTTTCATTATAGGAATATTACATCTAGATCTAAACCATGAAAGACACTTATTGAACTCCTTCATATGCTCAGATACCTAGATGACTTCTCTTTAAATAACTACATTTGGATTTGAGTGCTAACTACTTTAGAAATTATTTGTGAGTCTTGAATTTCTAGTTGTCATATGCCTTTTGCATTAGATTTGTATCCACTTTTGGAAACATTGTAAATTTACATTGTGTTGACTCCCAAGAAGTAAAAAACCATAGAAAAATTCTAGATGCCATTGTGTTGACTCCCAAGATGTATTTTTGTGACAAAACTATTCATATATTAGTATTCAAAACCAAAATACATCCCACATATATAGTGCTCATGAGATCCAATAGATTCTAAACTAAGAGATTATTGTTGAGAAAATATCTCAACAAACTCCAACAACCAACATACCTAATATTCTAATATACTAATGTAAGCATTATTTCTAATTCCCTTCCTTAATTCTTACATTACAAAAATGAACATAACAAATAATAACATATTATAGTTCACATTTGTATGATATGGTCTTCACTGGCACTTCTACCCACTCTGAAATATCATGGAACATGCTTTTTCTCCCCACAATATTTGAGCTTCCCACATGACTCATTTAAGGTACAAGTGTCTCTGACCATCGTTGATGAACTTGTAAGATCAAGAACATTGACATACTCGCCTCATCGGGATTTGTCAGATATTTCACTTTCGGCTATTCATTAGTTTCTAGGAAGGTAGTATTGATACTAAATGTGTTTATAAGTTGTATGAACAACTTGACCTATCTCACACACATGGATCTCATAAAAATAACATGTAAGTGATTCTCTTGAAGCTCGAAGCACAACATAATCAAATTAGCGATATGTTCTCTTAACACCAAAGAATGTTGAAAACCACTAACTTAAAAATATGTTAATCTATTCATTTATTGGTTCTTTATTATAAAATTGTACACCAAAATAAATAGCTAAATTCCATACATGGTGACATTTTATAAACTTATACTTCAAATTAAGAAGGAACAGGGTCACAACTTCAAATATGTAGCTTCACTTTGGCAACAGGGAATACAAAAGAATAAGAGAAAAAATCATGCAGAACAAAGAAACTATCTCAAAT
>APFE030955910.1:0-38173 GCA_000404065.3 Pinus taeda | reverse complement strand
CATGCCTTACCAGGTCTTACAGTAGTATGCCCATTTACATGCAATAATTTTGACTTCATTAATTTTTTTTTTTTTTTTCATTGTTGCTCTTCTAACCCATCCTCTCTCATTTCTGCTTCCAACGTTGCCAATGTTTCTTAGCTTCACCATAGCATCATGTTGATCAATCCTCTCCTGCTCCTCTGCGTCTTTGACAGTACTGAACATGGTAACCCTCATATCAGACATTCTCCCCCTCATGGGCTTCCCCACAACAATCCCCTTTCGGGCATGAGGGCTGTAGGGATCGTATTTATACCAGTCTAGCGGATGCTTCAGAGTGGGGTCGTCTGGCTCCTTGAAGCGCACGGTCCTCTCGTACCCTAGCCCAATCATTTGTAGTTCCTCTTCTATGAATTCCTCCTCCTGATTTTCGCCGAAAAGAAACCTGTAAAGCTCGCTTTCCTTCCAGGGTTTTTTTTAACTTTGGGTCTGTCTTGGATTTTCGTGGCTTTTATCCTGCGCCTCTGCTCAGCAATCATTTGTTGCGCTCATCTCTCCTCTGCCCAGCCTTCCAGGCGGCCGCTGGAGCTCTGCCCGGCTTTCTTCTTGCTTCGCCCTGCTTGTGCGCACACGTTTCTGGGCTTCTGATGCTCCTAGAAGAACCTGCATTCCCATGGATTCGAAACTGCGGACACCATTAATGTTAAACCGCGATTGTTAGTCACTTTTGGTTGAAGCTTAAGATGTTCGATGCTTGTGTTCAAAGTTTGGGCAGTGGGAATTGGCCTCAGGCCCACCCATTGCAGAGGTTTCCATACAGTGGAAGCCATACTTCTGTCCACCATAATTTTCTAATAACTGCATATTCCCCAGACACCCCAGATCTCCATCAACAGCAGAGAATCCCAAATCCGCAGTCATCATGCTCTCCAACGATGGCCTCCATCCACAGTGACTCATGCTCATCGGCGCTGCAGTGCCACAATTTTTAACCAACAGATCCTCCATGGCCTTCTTCTGGGTCAAACCATTAGCCAGCAATTCCACCAGTTCTTTCTTGTTGATAACCAGTTTTACCCTCACGATACCTTTTCCTGTCTTCTCGCAAGAAAGCACCGATTTTGGCGAACCCAAATCATTTGTTTCTTCACCGCCGCTTTTGTCTCTGCGCATCTGTTCATCTTGGCCATTATTGCCATGGTCGGCAACAGGCGCAACACAGTTACCCATTTCTTTAAAAAGGTAAAGTAAAACAGAGAAATATTGCTAACTGGGCAGACTCAACTCCACTGGTAGTTTGCCGGAGCAAGTGCTTCAACTGTTGGGCAATCACGGACTCCTGCTGCGCTTTGTAATCACCACCGCTGCAAACTTTCAATTTCATATAATCATGGCCTTGAAACCCTTTCTGGGATCTTAAATCTATGCAACTCAGGCCTGCCACATTATGGATCTGCTCTCCAACCACTTGCGCCTAGATTTGATCTGTGCCCAGAACTTTGATCCTCTCTCTCGGACTTACCATTGTGGACTTCAAAAAACTTGTCTTTGATTTTTCCACAGAAGTTTCGCATGGGCTCCAGATCTAGACATCCATGAGTGCAGTGAAAAAAATCTCTTTCATTCACCAGGCCAATAAAACCCTTGGCAACAAAAGCATTTTTCTGAAGCCAATACACAACTTGGCTCCGATACCAATTGTTAAGAAATTTACCCAAGAACATAAATTAATTACCGAGAGGAATAAATATAAAATTAACCAGCAATAACCATAAACACATAAATACACATGTTTATCCGGGAAAACCCCAAATCCGGGAAAAACCCAATCATAATGAAATTTCATTATCCTTGGCCAAAACCCTGGCCAATCCGGCCAAGTGAGCCTTCACCACTCACCTCCAGGCCATGCATTACAATGAAGTCCTTCCAGCCTTTTATAGGCTCCATTACATATAATACCACGGGCAGAATACCATGGGTGCACAATACCATGTGCCCCAAAACCATCACTATTTAACCTCGTCAACTTTTGACTCTATCCTGAGTCAAGTTTACCTAACACTTGTTGCCTTAATTCGAGCACTTCATGTTCTTGTTCTTCAAGAGCTTCTTTATTCTACGTCTTTGATTCTTTAAGATCTTCTTTTAGAGAGAGGATCTTTAATTCAAGTCTCTGAATTGTTATGCTCTGATCTTTTACTACATCCTGCAACTGCTTCCCTACTCTAGTTACTGACTCCAACTATTCTTTTAATCTGGTAACTTCTTCTGTTTCTACATCCTTATTTTCATATGCCATGAGAATTCTAATGTCTTCATCACCATTGGATGAGTCATTACTGTTATCATGAGTATAATAAATTTTGTTACCTTCTTCAAACATCTTTCCCTTGTTATGAGGGCATGTAGTAGTGTAATGACCAACTCTACCACATGAAAAGCATTTGAAAGGTAGCTTACCTTTGAACCTTCCAGATCCCTGTTCAAGATTCTTGACAAAATTTACCTCATCTTCTTCTTCTGAAATGTATCCAGATTCATTTGCTGATACTTCAAATGCGGCTTCTCTCATATGTAATGGTCCTCCTTTTCTCATCTCAAAAGTAGTTAAGATTATGTGAAGCTGCGTCATAGTGATTTTCTAGAGATCCTCCTTTTCTTCTATGGTAGACACTTTGGATTCAAATTTAGCAGACAAGGATCTCAAAACCTTTTCAACTAAGACAAATTCCTTAAATTCTTCACCTAGATTTCTCATGCAATTGATAATCTCATCTATAAACAGGAAGCAATTAGCTATGCTTTCATTACTATGCATCTTAAGAGTTTCATACCGTATTCTGAGAGTTTGAAGCTTTGCTAGTTTTACCTGATCATCTCCTTCGTAGCTTAGAATGATTTTTTCCCATATTTCTTTGGCTGATTTGAACTGCATAACCTTGACAAATTATGATTGTGACAAACTTCCCAATAAGACAGTAACCGCTTTGCCATTGAGTTCATATTTCTTTCTCTCTGCTATATCTGTAAGAATTGTTGATGGATATGTATATCCTCCTTCCACGATTCCCCAAACATCCATTCCAAGTGATTGTAGATATGCTGTGGTTCTTATCTTCTGGTAGACAAAGTTGCTCCCATCAAAGATTGGTGGCCTGATGGATGCCTCTCTTTCTTGATTACCCATTCTGATGGATCTTCCTTCAAGCGATAAAGCTTCTTCAGAAGGACCCTCTCCGATACCAATTGTTGCAAATAATACTGAGAGGGGGGAGTGAATTAGTATTAGCAAATCAAACACTTTTTCATTTTCATACTCTGATTCATATACGCTACTTTAGTTAAGGAAACCTGCGTGTATACGCAACTGAGTTTAATGCAACTAACATAAATCCAGTAAACTTATGATCCAGTTAGTTGATCTTTAATCAGAACATTATTAACCATGTAGACAGTAAATAGGTGCAGTAAAACAGAACAGATCATCATACATAAGAAGCACACATGAACACCGTGATATAAGGTGGAAACCCAATGTGGGTGAAAACCACCTGTTGCAATTCGTCTCTATCTTCTTTTAATAAGAAACTTCTTTTTACAATGGTTTTGTATTGGTGCAGTCTTATACTAGTACACAGGCTTCTACCTGTAGAAGGCTACAACCTTCTCTTGTTCTCTAGACTCTCCTGGAAGGGAGCTACAACCCCCTTAGCTCTTGTACTAGCTGATGTACTAGTACGTAGGTGCTGGCCTACAGAAGGCTACAACCTTCTCTTTTCTTCCAAGGACCACATTTCATAAATTTTCATACTAGATCCATAAATACAAAACAATCACCACTGCAATACAATCATCAACTATACCTACATCATCAATCTCTGAATCACCCAATACTGAATCACTGAAACCATGTCATCAAAACACAGTTACCAGAACACAGACCAAATCCCAGAACTCTGCAACCACCACTAGAACCAACAGCAACCTAAAATATCAACTCTCATAATGTATATGTTACTTGACTGTGTCAAACTAACGTGTACACGCACTTTCACTAGAGAGAACCCGCGTACCGATCTGAAGATAATTACTTATACATTCGCTACAATTACCAACTTCTGATAGATATAAAGGATAAAACACGCGTCAGAATTCATATCTATTCATGATCATACCATATAATGATAATACATTTTAGTTTTCAAGATCCCAGTCCATCAACCTTTATCAAACGCATAGGTGCCTCCTTGATTCAGATCGAGCAAAGCATCACAAACCCAGAACCAGCATACTAGATCTCACACTTCATCAAATATTTATTACTTGCACACTTGCGCCCCGCTTGGCCTAATGATATTCTCCTTATATAGGTTTAGGCCTCTCTTAATACCATGGTCCAAAACCATGTAGGACCAATACCTTGGACCCAATACTTGGGGTCAACATTTTAGACCAAATACCATTAACCAATACCAAAATACCATGGACCAAATACCACGGACCAAAACTTAGTTTTCCAATATGTGTGTTTCTTTCCTTCTTTGAACCTGCATGTGTACGTATACGCGTCTTTTGTTCTGCTCACCCATGTGTATACACACTTTCATCAAGGTTAACTTGTGTATACCTCTCTCTTGACCTGTCGTATTATGATCTGTCATCTGATTGAGTTGCCACCACCTGTATCATACCTCTGAGTGAGTTGCCATTAAGGGAAACACCTATATCATAATGCCAACACCAACTTGACTTATGAGCACTTCGTATTGGTCATATACTGATACTTCTCACACAAGTCAAAGTTCCTTATGCAATCGAGTTCAAAATATCAAGTTTTCACTCAAATTCTTGGAAATGAAAATTATCAAAGGGGTTTTTAATCCAAAGGAGTTTCTAATGCACTAGGGCCTTTATTTCAACTAGTGGTAAGCATATATTCCAGTAGTCTATTAGTCAATCTAATCAATTTTTACCCAATACTAATTTATAGGATGAGAATGCACTACGACCTTCCCCATTTGTGAGAGTGAAAATGGGAAGTCACTCATAGTCTTCTATTCATCCCTTTTAGCTAATATGTTCCTAAACCATTAATTTATTCTAAGAAAATAAGTATATGAAAAACATGGAATTATGATGTTTTATAGCTCAAAGCTAAATACAAAATTTATCAAGAAGTTGGGGCCTTGTTCATTGAGAAATATGGTGAATGACACTATTGGTGCCTTGGTTACTTTTCCTAATCATATGGATCCTTCAAACAAGGACTATTCTTGATAAATAAGATTCATAAACACACTAAAATGTATAGAAAAATATATATTATATTGACACAATATTGTATGAATATGGATGATATGATATATTAATGCAGTATGGTGATATGTGGCATATACTGGCTAGTTAACTTGTCCTAAGAATAAGCTGATATGACTAAATTAAAATAGAAATGAAAGCACTAGAAAGTAGAGAATACAACTATGGAATAATAAGAAAAGAACACTTATGACATAGGTTCTAAAGCTAACTTTAAAGCATATGTACATAATGAATTGGAAACTATTTTTATAAACAAATTTAGATCTCATTGTACAAAATGAAATTATAGCATATAATCATGAAAAATATGATAATACATAGTATTAAAAAGAAAATATATACCATATTAACACACAATAATGAAAGTGTACTATCTTGTGTGGTGGGGGGCCTTCCACAACTTACCAAGCACACTTAATTTGAATCAATGGTTGAAAAATTCAAAAGCTCTCCATAATTTGATCAAAATGACTAAAAATAGGTATGCAATCCAAGTCTAAGCTCTTAATTCCAAATCCAAGTTCTTAAAATAATAACATGTCTTGGCAAGCTAAGTTTGCTTGGCTTTATAGGAAAAAATCAACAAAATACCAAAAAATATTGTTCTTTGTTAATTACATCATATTCTAGAGATGAAATGTGATCCAATCAACCTTGTTATACACTCAAATCATGGATTTAATCTCTAAAAATTGGATCTGGGTAAATTCAACAATGTCTCCTATGTTTATGTTGCTAGAGTGTTCGTGTTGACCACATGTTTATCAGGTGTCTCAAAGTTGTTTTGAAATGGGAGAGTAGTTAACTCACCTTATCAAGACATCCACAATCAAAATCCATGTTCTATATTTTACTCATACCTCGTAGAAATGTCACAACAAATGACTATTTACGAATTCTACTAAAATCTATAATTTTCTTTTATAGTTCAATTAAGTACATGAAAATTTAAAAATTAAAAATTCAATAAAAGTACCTTGGGAAAGAGATAACATTGGAAAAATTTTGGAAAACATTATCATAAATGACTGAGAGGTATTGTTAGGGCTAAAGAAGTAAAAAACCATAGAAAAATTCTTGATAAAAAATAAGGTAACACGATGGATGATTTGAACCAGTAATGTTTCATTATAGGAATATTACATCTAGATCTAAACCATGAAAGACACTTATTGAACTCCTTCATATGCTCAGATACCTAGATGACTTCTCTTTAAATAACTACATTTGGATTTGAGTGCTAACTACTTTAGAAATTATTTGTGAGTCTTGAATTTCTAGTTGTCATATGCCTTTTGCATTAGATTTGTATCCACTTTTGGAAACATTGTAAATTTACATTGTGTTGACTCCCAAGAAGTAAAAAACCATAGAAAAATTCTAGATGCCATTGTGTTGACTCCCAAGATGTATTTTTGTGACAAAACTATTCATATATTAGTATTCAAAACCAAAATACATCCCACATATATAGTGCTCATGAGATCCAATAGATTCTAAACTAAGAGATTATTGTTGAGAAAATATCTCAACAAACTCCAACAACCAACATACCTAATATTCTAATATACTAATGTAAGCATTATTTCTAATTCCCTTCCTTAATTCTTACATTACAAAAATGAACATAACAAATAATAACATATTATAGTTCACATTTGTATGATATGGTCTTCACTGGCACTTCTACCCACTCTGAAATATCATGGAACATGCTTTTTCTCCCCACAATATTTGAGCTTCCCACATGACTCATTTAAGGTACAAGTGTCTCTGACCATCGTTGATGAACTTGTAAGATCAAGAACATTGACATACTCGCCTCATCGGGATTTGTCAGATATTTCACTTTCGGCTATTCATTAGTTTCTAGGAAGGTAGTATTGATACTAAATGTGTTTATAAGTTGTATGAACAACTTGACCTATCTCACACACATGGATCTCATAAAAATAACATGTAAGTGATTCTCTTGAAGCTCGAAGCACAACATAATCAAATTAGCGATATGTTCTCTTAACACCAAAGAATGTTGAAAACCACTAACTTAAAAATATGTTAATCTATTCATTTATTGGTTCTTTATTATAAAATTGTACACCAAAATAAATAGCTAAATTCCATACATGGTGACATTTTATAAACTTATACTTCAAATTAAGAAGGAACAGGGTCACAACTTCAAATATGTAGCTTCACTTTGGCAACAGGGAATACAAAAGAATAAGAGAAAAAATCATGCAGAACAAAGAAACTATCTCAAATCTATCATATATGTACGATCATGCCATCTTTTCTTCCCACATAAGTGTCATATAAGTTCACGAATCCTTCTACATAGGAAGTTTCAAACGGCCTCCATTTACTGGTCTATTGCAACACACATAGGCAACTACTCTAACATGGGTCAATGCTCTTTGTAGTAGAAACTGTCCAATCACTTGCTTGCTAAGCAACTGAAACTAGGCCAACAATGAGCAGACTGACTAAAGAATGTGAGAGAGCAGCCACCTTTTGAAGCTACAAATCACATTAGTAGAATATCACACTCAAAGTCATAAAAGGATTCATATTTACATAATTATGGTTTTGAGAGAGATGGTGTTCCACACAAAATTATTGTAGAGTACATGAATCATAAGCATTATGGAACCCATAAGTGCAACCAAATATAAGTGTCTCTTGGGATTAAGAAGAAATACAAGGCTCCCAATTATGGTTCTTTAATTTCATATATATCACAAGGGATATGAAGACTATTGCTCATTTACAGGCTTGACCCTCTAATTTGGTTGAATAAAAATTCTTTGATTCATCCACTGCATTTCAGAACTCACAATCAACCTCGTCCACCATACCGTGAAACTCACAACCGAGGCCTCTGATGTTTTCTTATCCATGGCTCAACATTTCCTATTGGCCAATCCACTCATTGACTAGACACTAGTCTTATTCAACTCCACACGATGCACATTTGCAAGAACTTCACATAGCTCGCAGTAACACACATGACGCAAAGTCAATCAATGCAATCAAAGTGAATAGAGAAGCATGAACAAAAGAAAAAAGTGGGCAATTGATCAAATACTAAAGGTGCATATCATGCCTTAGTTTCAGTTTACATCAAAATTCTAAATAGAGGATGCTTATCAGGTGGATATATGTCTGTATCAAAGCCACCCGATCCCAATGAGACTTTGGTGGGGAAACTAGCACGGAAATGAAGCCAACGCCTACCCCTCAAAGAGTCAACAATCAAAAGAGAAGTGCGACAGATTAGCAACTAGGATTGATTCTGAGGGGTCGAACTCCTTTCTTGAACAAGTTCAAGCACCCCTCCGAAGGCTAGGGACTTGTCGTGCTACCCTTCATTCCAGTGTGGCAACAACATCAGCAAGTAGGGACCACCCATCAAGTGAATGTGGCATAGGTTATCCACCCTCTCCTAATCCTCATCCAATCCTATCATGCCACGTGTCACCCCCACGTGTCACCCCCACGTCAACCCCTTATTTTTCTCACCCACACCCCTTTGTAAATCGACCATTACCATTCCATTATTTTGTTTCATGTTGTTTTTCCATTCACAAACACCATTCAATAATCCTTCAACCAATAGAGATCCTTCCTTACACCTACAATGTCCGACCACCTTTGGTTACGAGGAAATATGTTGTCTCTCACCCTTGTAGCGTCATTTACCATGATTAAAATGAATAAATTTTCACCAAATAATCCCAAAACCCAAGAGTCAAAACCCTCAAGCCACACTAAACCCCTTGTAGACATAGAGGTAGAGATTCACGATCATTCCCCCTACACCTATCAAACCTTCATTTTGAACTATATGGTAGACACCTAAACAATGAAGACCCATTACGAGTCTTTGAATCAAGGTTATACTATCTCATTGTCCCAAATGTTTATCCATTCCCTGAGTTTGTGTCCTTGCTTATGACCACCGACATTAAGGAGAAAAATTGCTGCATTTCATCCACTGAGGAGAAAATTCTGGAAGTCACCCTAGAATTGATCCAAAGAACTTTTTTTTTTACTTAAAATCCCCTACCCTAGAGAAATTCTAAAAGACCACCCAATTTGTTAATTACAATCGACTCTCAGTTGCTGAAAGACAGGCCCCGTTCCAAAAATTTCCAGCTCTTAATGCTCAATTACCCCCAAGATCAAAAAGATTTCCCATTTGTCTGTTTTTAGAAATTGTACAACCGAATTTAACCATAACTATGTTGCCACTAGGTGAGGATGGAACAACAAATGTTACCAAAGGAGCTTTATTGTTCTTTCTTTCAATGATGAAGCCTGGGTCCACCTCAAGAGATCAAAGGAGTAAGCAGTGAAGACATTTTGATTCAGGAATTATGACATATCCATGTAATTTTTGTAGTTTTGAAAATATTTCAGTTTCAATAATAGAATCAAGTTTTACATGCAATCATTAAGGCAACTAGGCTAGTTTCACACTTGCACAGTTGGGATAATTGTTGCATTTATTTTTGTAATTGTTCTTATTTCGATTCTCCCTATAAAAGGGAAGAAAGACTCATTAGTAAGGGTTTTATTTTTTGTCATAGAGGTCATAATTATTCTATAAATTTTTTGGGCTTATGAGATGTATATCATTTTTGAAGACTAATGAAGAAGTTTCTTGATGATTTCAAGCATTGAGTTGTGTAGTATTTGTTTCTATATTCATTTATCACTTCATATATGTTTAATTCTTCAAAAATTGTGTAATTGTAGTTGTTGGATTCAATATTAAGTTGCATATTTACCTATGTTATGTTATGGAAAATGGTACTTGTAATGTACTTAATTCAAAGCCTTAAAATGTGCTCCATGTTTTTTGCATTTCATTTCCTCGGTCTAATTCATGATTCTGCTGGAATTTGGTTCATGATTCTATTGTGTTCATCCCTCTGAACTTGGTTCCTTCTCTTGTATTTCCCCTTTCACCCACACTAAATCAATAAACGAAACTACACTCTTTGTGTATAGGCCACCAGATCTAAGCATTAACTCTTTGGAATGAAATACTATTTATGTATACCTTGATTCTGCCTCTGAGTAGAGTAATTGGACCAACATTCATCAATTTCCATCTAATCTTTGAGTATAATTTTTCTTATCTAAGACACATTAAGATGTCCTAAGCACTGACCTCTCCTTAAACCAAAGGTTGTCTTTAGGAACCACAACATCTTTTGGCATCATTTCCAAGGAAAAAATCATAATATATTTCCGTAGGTATGATTTTTGTGCATTCCTTTGTCTGGTGAGAAAAGGATGTGTGGGTTGAGATCTCTCACCTAGGAGAGTTTTATGATTATAATCCTGGATTTTAGGAGGCCTCACACTCACTCATATACTTCTCAGAAGAAGAATCCTCCTGTCTCTAACCCATAAATAATTATCTCCAAGAGAATCTAGAAAGAAAGAACCGCCAAAACTCTAGATCCAGTTGTTTTTCCCCATAAAATTTAACTTCTAGTTCTCTGAAAGCTAAGATAAAATCTCCTGAAACATCACCCAGGGTTTTGGATTTTTCATAAGGACAATTTCCCCCACCTTGTTTTTACTTTTTAAAACCTAAGTCTAAGGAAATATCTACTATGCCTCATTCTTTTACATTTCACACCTTCCCTAAAGATGAAGAAATTAAGGATATTCTCACTTCTAGCATATCTCAACCTTCCATAGTTGTTTCACACCCAATTTCAACAGTTATTTTCCACTTTCCCCCCACACAACTCCTATAGAAAATCTTCTTCAACATCCATTACAAAATATGGTTGTCCATGGGTTTTTGCTCAACCAATATGCCCCTCTTAATTTGCAGCAACCTATGAATGTAATGAATCTAGACTATCTCAAACTTCTGCCAAGATTCACTAAGGAAGATTATGTCACAACCTAGAAACATATTGAAATATTTTGTGCATTTGTAGAAAACTTGAAAGTTGGAAATTTAGATACGGTATTAAGGTTGTTTGTCTAGTCTTTATATGGGGAAGAAAGAAAATGGTTCATGAATTTTCCTAACAACTCAATCAACACTTGGGAGGAATTCGACAACATCTTTATGCAAAAATGGGGTGAGAAGAAAGACCATGGATACCTTTTGACTGAATTTAATGCAATAACGAAAAGAGAAAATGAGAATTTCACAAATTTTATAAAAATATTTAACAAATTATACAACAATTTTCTTACTAAGGTTAGACCCCCACAGTTAGCAGCTGAGGTCATCTTTGTTGGAGCCTTTCAATCAAATTTTGGATTTACTTTGAGAGAAAGGAAATCACCCATGCTAGACTAGATCCAAATTGATGCTTTGGAGGTAGAAGAAAATTTTGCATCAACAGGGAAGTTGATGGGAAAAGTAGAAAATAGTGAGAGAAAGTGGAAGGAGGGATCTAGTCTCTCTAGTCAAGCAAAGGACATTCAAGACCAGAAGCTAGATGAGATGAATAATTTAATCAAGAACGTCTCAAACAAGCTAGTGAAGTTGGAATTAGAGAACAAAAACCCTTGCAGACAACTGTAACAAGGTCCTAATAGAAACTTCAATCCCCAATATAAGAGACCTCCATTTCCACTTCTACAAAGAGAAAGAAAATACCAATAAGACCAAGTACAACCTCCCATGTATATATAAGATGACCTTGAAGAGGGCATTGAAGATGAAATTAACATTTAGGAAAATCAATACCCAACTCTATCAGAAGAGGAGCGTGAAAGAGAAGCACATGGAGGAGAGGAGGATGATCCAAATGCTGCTTTTGGATAAAGAAGATATATATGCATATTGCAAGAAATTTTCAAATTTCATGAAAGTTGAGTTGCATAGGAGATATGACTTGAGATCTAGAAAACAATATCAAACACAAGATAAAAATGAAGAACCTACCCAACCTGCCACCCCCAAGCAAATTCATAAGGGAAAACAACCTGTTAGGTATGACCCAACAACCAAAGAAGAAACATCCCATCCCACTCATTCAAAGTATAAATATGCAAATACAAAAAAACAAATTGTGCAAACAAAGCCAATGCGTCAAGAAAATAAAGAGAAAATTGATCAAGTGAAAATGGAGAAGAATACCACGGCCTTTAGTTTACAAAAAAAGTTGGAGAAAATGAATATATTTGTTCCTTTGACTAAATTGTTGAAAAAACCTGCCTATAAAAGGAAAATCTTTGATTTCATGGATGTGTCTCATGTTATCTCACAAGACAACTTTAATTTTCCAAAAGAGAGACATGTGGTTATGTTTGGCCCACATGTGGAGGAGAAGGATCTTTCCACCCCACCATTATATGTTACATTGGTGATTTATAATCTATTATTGCATAATTGTATCCTAGATTCAGAGGCATCTCATAATCTAATGCATTTGTTTTCCATGGAGCAATTGCGGCTGCAAATAAAAAATCAATGATTTTTTTTTACCTTTGGTTCTAAAAAGGTAAAATGCCTTGAGATGATCAAGGACTTGGTAGTCAATTTGGATCAAATCCCTGTGAAGAGTGTGGTGATGGACATTGTGGTTGTAGACATTCCTGCAATATTTGGCATGCTTCTTTCCAGATAATGGGGAATGAAGCTTGGAGAATCCATCAAACTTGACCTCACATATGCCACTCTTCTAGTGTTTGATGGAGAAGGACTGTAACAACCTTGGTGAAAATTCCATGTAAAAGTATATAAATACCATGAATGATGGGACACGTATTCCAAGCCGAATGGTCAGAACAACATCCTAGTGGGTGTTCATTTGGTTATTTATGGCTAAGGAAATTGGCAAAGGAAATGGCTAAAGCATTAAAGAGGCAAAAAGGTATTTTGGCACATTTATTTATTTAAAATAATGGAAATTAGGAGAAAAGGAAGTTGAAAGGTCATAGGTTTCAGATGACGAAATTGAAGGAAATTAATGGAAAAAGAAGAAAATAGAGGCCTCATTAATAAAAGGCTTCTGAGGATCAGTTGACAGGCTCTTGACTCAAGATTGGTTAATGTAAACTTTTTTCAGTTTAGCTTTGGATCTCTCTCATTATTCTCTCCCTCTTTCATACTATTGGACACTTAGAGTTTTCTTGGAGCACTTTGGCATTAGAGAAATAAAAGAAAAGAAGGCAAGAGGAAGCAAACATCAAGCAAGGAAAGGCAAGATCAAGCGGCTACAACAGACTTCATTGCATGTATAAACTTGCATGTGTATTTTTCTTGCTAGATTTTTCATGCATGGGATTGCATGTGTTTATTTTTTACCATGGCATGGGTTTTCTAGGTGTGACATTATTTTCAGCCTAGCCTTGCCATTTCCTGATAACTTTGATGAGATGGGTTCTCTCATGCGATTGTGTGGGATGGCCGGATTAGATTTGAGGTTGAGTGGGGTGGATCTATGAATTGACAAACACATGGTGGTAGTGATCCCTAAACCAGATGGAGGATGCATGAAGCCACTAGCCTAGTAATCCCTGAACTAGACTGTGGGTTACAGTAAATCTAGATTGTGTGCCCTGGTAGGCCTAGGAATCCTTGACAGTGAATGGCGGGATATACGATAAAGACAAGAGGTGGATTTTATCTCCATTGGGCCTAGTGATTCCAAGATGGAATGCATGGTAAAGCTTGGAGAGTATGTCTCGGTGCAAGGCCTAGTGATCCCTGGATCAGACTGCGTATGCATAGTAAAGTCGGAGAGACAAGGAGGCACTCAAATTCCTCACAGAAGAAATCCGATGGCACCCACATTGATTGGTGTTTTTTGATGTGTTCTATGAGTCCCACATTCATGCTTGGAATATGGCATCGGGGTGATTGGTTAAAGAGAGACTTGGATCAGCCAATCTATGGTCATGTGGAATGTGGTAGTCTTATCACCGGTTGGTCCATTGCATTTATTAATGAGAAATTCATTCCCTTGATTTTCATGTGCAAATGTACTAATGTATATATGGATTTTGATGGCTGATATGTCCATTGTATTTTTGTTCCTATTATTCTCTCACCATGTTTTTACTTATATTTGAATGGATATTGTATCTATGATATAATAAATGATAAGGCAGAAAATGGCATGAGGAAACTTCTCATATAAGTATGAGATCCCTACACTTAATTATGTTGTTTACACCTCTAGGTTACATGTTGATGATATGTTTGATGAAATTCCTGTCATTGCTAGTAGGGGTCTAGTTATGGTATTTTTCTGCTTATTGCTTTTGCATCCTTGCTTCCTTGTATTCTTACCAATTTTAAGTGATCATTTCATTATGGGCAGTGTCCCGGGCTCTTAGAGAAAAAGGTGGCTCAAATCCCGAAATGCTAGCAAAACAAAGCGTTAGTTTAGAGACTAACTCATCTGGGCAATGTATGGGGATCATTATAACACACCTTCCGAGTGTTTTGGGAGCATTAGTCTAGAGACTAACTCTCTTGGGCAGTGTCTAGGGAGCGTTGCCCTACCTTAAGTTTCAAATAGTAGTAGGCCCCAGGGACATTTTGTCTAAGTGGCTAACTTATCTCCTGAAGGTTATGTGGATGGTGTTGGATGACTGTGTGTGATGTTCCATCAATTCCACTTTCTTAAGGTCACCTAGGAGGTTGAATCTTATCATAGTAGCCTCTCGTCTCATGTTTACCCTGGTTGGCAGGGTAACTTGGGTGGATGTGAGAGGAGGGCTTTATGGAGTTGTATCAGAGCATGGTTCAACTCTTGGACTAGATGGGTTAAATGTGTTAGTCATGCATGCATGTAATTTGAATGTGCATCTTTTATACTTGCGTTTCATGTGCTTGTTGCATTGGCTTGATGATTGATTATGGTTGTAGTATGGTTGTTATGGAGAATTTGATGTTGATTTCGTGAAATGTATTGGTCATGAGTATGTGGCTAGTTGTGTATGGATTATATGTCGCTTGCATTTTGAATTCATGTCGCCTACTTACATATTTGTACATTAGGTTAAATTCTTGAATATTTTGGATTACATGTATCAGTCTTGTAGGTTGATTACAAGAATTGGTCACTTATGTTTGACTACATGCGTTTATGCATAGGTGTAGTTGATTTGGCATTTCTTATGCACATTGTTGGTTGCATGTGGAAATGTGTACAATGGAGTAATGGTTGTTGTCATGCATGAGGTCATGGTTTGTGTAGTTGATATGGTCATGCATTGATGACTAGACTCTAGCTAGAATGGTGTATACACGGTTTTGTACTCATGTGTTATATGTCTATATACAAATGTTATGCATGTATGGTCTTGGTTATAGTTATGCATGAATAGTAGGTCAAAAATGCCTTGTGAAGTAATTGTATGTAATTTAGGTCATCATGATGCTATTGGTTGTTATGATGCTAATGAGCTAGTTGAGATAGAGCAAGGGATGCAGATCATCATAATGAGATTGCAGCATTAGACTTTGGGATAAGAGTAGATCAACATACACTTTGGCATGTAGGTATGTAAGTTAAGGATTATTATATACATTAAGTTTATGAACATGTATTTGATGTTATGGTTACATTCATGATATATGTTAGATCATTAGTGTGGTTATATGCACTTGTGTCAGATAGTCAAGAATGATAGTAACTTGTAGTTGTATACATTTCTCTTGTTGCTTTATATTTGATAACCTGATGATTATGTTGTATGTTGTTGATGAACATGATATATAGCTTATTGTTGTTATATGATATTAAATTCATGATTAGAGTTATTTCATTGAGATCTTGATGTTATAATTTGGATTGGTCATATGTGTGATGGTTATGTTCATTGCATTGAAGATCTTGATGTTATATGTATTGTGTTAACCTAGTTTGACCTATGCAGATAGTTATGGTTGCCATACTCAGGTATGAGCTGACATAAATGTGATATTGTGTCATACTAATCTATATTGATTGTACATATGTGATTTTTATGCATGACAAACAAATGCTTATGAGCTTATGATGTGAACATGTTAGTTGGTTATTGCTATGGACATCATGATTTAGGTTTGAGTTGACATGTTGTAAAGTTATATCTTTCTAGCTAAATTGATTTTGTAGACGAGATCGCCTCCCTTGAGATGCATTAAGGTATGAGCTTACTTATGTCATATAAATGGTGCTTGACTATTTGATTATGACATTTATTTGGTGTTTGAGTGTTTGGTGTCTAGTTGATTTATTTAACATGGTATGTTGCAAGTTGGTTGAATGTTCGATGAGTTGCATAATATGAGTATGTGTTCAAATGGTTTTGTTTTAAGATGATTTTACTAACACGTGTTGAGAGAGTTAATATGTACTTGAGTGTAGTAGGTGATAGTTGTAGCATTATGTCTAATGACATGAGTTGACTATGGATTATGACATGATTTCTTGTAAAAACTGATTTCAAATTGATAGATATGATTGTCTTGGTATTTGTAACATGTGGTTGACATGTGTGAGCAGTTGTAGGGTAACATGCTTGGTATTAGCATGAAAAGGTAATAGTTGATGTGCTTCTATAACTAACAGTTGGGTGGTGTGACAACACACAGTAAGCCTCAATTCCAACAAGGTAAGAAGGTAAAGCAAAGGAATTAGACAAGAATTCATTTGGCTATATTTGGAAATCCTAATTGCAAACGAACAAGTGCTTTGCATATAAGGAGTCTTCTTAACTTTAATCTAGTCTAAAATTATGTGGATACATGTTATGTTCATAACGTATGTACTTGAAATGTATATTAGCTAGTATTTAGTTACATGAGGATCTGTTAAAGGATTGGAGTCCCTTAAGAGATGGTGTGGATGTGTTTAGTTACAAGCAACGTGCGTGGCACAACAAGATGAGGTAACTTGTGTACTTTTATTTATGCGTTGATAGTTATGTGTTTATGGTAGCATGATGCGGGGGATTGCATGGTAAGAGACAGCCGTGAAATCTTAAAGAAGGCTCTGGTTGAGTTCCCCTGGGAACCATGGGGATTGAGTCATATTGTTTGTTGCTAGTCTTGTTCATTTGGTCATTTTATGAATTTCTGAGCTTGATTGCAGTTTTGTTTATGTCTAGTGCAAGGCCTTGCCACTTTGGTTGTTGTATTGTACTATTATTGACTTTCATGGTTTTCTTCTTGTTTGTTTCTTGGCTGGCCTTCTATGTTTTGAGTTTGGGGAATTGGTTGGGAAAGAGGAAAATTTTCTGGAGCTATGGGAGAGTTGTGTGGTACCCGACAGGTAAAGTATGATGCGGATGAGGTTTGGTGCATGAGTAAGCACAACAAAAGGTAAGCTATGACTGCTTGTTAGACTAGATGGGTCCATTGGTGTAAATGGATAGTGGCAGTATAGTCATGAGAGAGGTAACCATAAAAGGTAAAGTAAATGGATCTAGGGTGTCAGATTTCTTTGTTGGGCATTGGATAATCCAACGCTCCCCGTGTGTTTCATGACATGGATTAAACGCCATTCGAGGATCCGTTAACTCTTGCGATGCGTCCGTTTACTAACACCTACGGTTTTGCTATAATGTTAACCGTGATACCAACAAGTGGTATCAGAGCCAAAGGTCTCAAGTTCGAATCACACCTGGCTCGCACTAGGGGGGGGGATTGTTGGGCATGGGATAATCCAACGCTCCCCGTGCATTTCGTGACATGGACTAACCACCACTCGAGGATCCGTTAACTCTGGCGATGCATCCGTTTACTAACACCTGTGGATTTTGGTGTAATGGCAATCGTGATCCCAATAGTCTTGGCTATGATTGGGAATGATTGTTCTTAATTTTGTGCATGAATAAAGGAAGTTATCTTAATGTAGACCTTATGTTATCTAGTAATTATGTTATGATCATGATTATGATAATGTTTATATATGTTGTTTGATAGGTTGTTAGGGATCATTCTTGTGGAGGAACGATTGCTTACATAGGAAAATGACATGAAGAGATTCTTGGTTCATGAGAAATCAAGTTGGAAGAGTAGTCATGACAAATATAGGAGGTCAGTATCATGTGGTTATGAATTATATGCTTGTATTATGCCTATGTTATGAAAGGTAACATTGAGAGATACATTAGTGAAATGACGAAACGTAGTTTGCGGCATGTTGGGATAAGCATGGATAAGACACTGGACACAAGGTTGCCTTGTAAAGAGTTAGTGTGGTTTTGAATGTGTGGTATGACTATTGTGCATATGCCATATATGTTGTACATGTTGCATCTGTGATGATTGTGTGCATGTAGTATTGTGCATATGTAGTGTGTCTAGATGTCGTTTATGAAATATTATGGATAGGTGTTAGTACAAATAGCGTTGTATGAATGTTTCATATTAAATACTGGGTATAGATGGTGCCATGTACATGTTGAATATGCAATATTGTGCACATATTATACTATGTGCATAATCAATATGCGGTGTTGTGTGCATATGGTGTTGTGCACATGTTGGATATGCAGTGTTGTGTACAAATGATGCTATGTATGTGTTGGATATGCAGTGCTATGTACAAGTGGTGTTGTGTGCATGTGGTACATTAGTACTATGTACATATGGTGTGGTGTGCATAATTGTACAAGTGGTGATGTGTAGATGTGGTGTTGTGTATATTGGGAACGGGTTCCCCTAGAGTCAATTTTGGGGTCAAAAGCCCAAGTTTTGGGGCAGAAAGCCCAAATATTGTATTGAAGAATGTAAAGTCTCTGAATTTTGTGGTTGCAGAGCATGTATATGTAAAGATTCGTTAAGGTTTTTTGCCCTTATTTTCTGTAAGTTATGTCGGCTTTAGAGATCTACCCATGGTCTGCAAACCATGGGATTGTATAAAAATAAGTCCTAGAAGAGTCTCTTAGTAGTTCAATTCAGTAGATCATGGATGATTCATTGATGTAATGGTTCTGCGAGAGCTAAGAGAGAAGAGTCTTGGCATAGGAAGGAGGCTCCGTAGCTATGTGCGCAGAGGCCTAAGGTAGAAATTTGTAGCTGAGTGCGTGGATGTGCAGGGTAGTCAGAGTTTGTACTAGAAATCTGGATTAGAAGTATTATGGAATTACCTATGTATTTTACTTTTGTTAATTGCATGTGATTATGTTACGTTGAACATTGGGTTTATGTTTTAATGCTATTCTAATGCACGAATCTATATGTTTCTCTTTGTTATATGAACGCAAGCAAAGATATATGTTTACGATAATCATAATTACACGTTAACACTATACGAAACTAAGATAATCTGAGCAAATACAGAAGTAAGAGTAATTACAGATGCACGTAAGTGCCTGAGCTATCCATTTAGGATACACGAAGGACAATCGTAGACCTTTGCGGAGGACTCCAAGATGGTTAAGAAAGGTGTATCGATAAGCCCTAAAGGTCTTATCGATCTACGCAAAGGTAGAGTGAAGGTCTAAAAGCGACATCACTGTAATCTCAGGGTGTGGAAACTTGCTTCCTACATCCCCCCATACTGCTTCGGGTGAGACTTTAATCTGTGCTCCAAGGATTGATGCTGAAAGGGCCAGTAGTGTAGGGATTTTCTTTCCTAACTAACGTTGAACCTAGGTCAGGACCCATCAAGCCAACAAATGGTTCCGTTGCTGGGACTAAGATCTTCATGAGAGATACGTGATGTCACATAATTGGAATCCAACTAAGAAAGTGATTGAAGATTGGTTGGATAGAAAGATCCACGAATTCACAGCACAGGAAAATAGGAATCTGTGACTAACAAAAGAATAGTGGTTGGACAAATATCTGTACATAGAGATACAAGAAATCTTCTTGATCTGTTCCTTCCCAGTTGAATTATACGAGTGGATCGCGAAGTTGGAAAACGACCAAGGGAAGTGGAGGCTTGACGATCTGATTGTCTAGAACCCAGAGTTAGCATGGAGATTAGAAACCTTTGAAGATAAGATTGCATGCATTGTCAATCATTGGCTCGATCATATCATAGGAGGGTTCGTGATAGAGTTCATGGTTGATACCTCGGTTAGTTACAACGAAGCATAGAGGAGCTTCTTCAAGTTGCTGCAAGGTATCTATTTAAAATCGTTAAATACTTGGATTAAGATTCTCTTGTTTGAAAAATATGTTATGAAACTACCTTGATGTTTAGGGCTATACGAAGTGGAAGGACATTCAGGAACAAGGGAAGAACATGCCCTGAATATAGCCCACTAATCAAACCCCCTGTGAGTGACAACGAGGAAGCAACACAGGAATCTCTGCAGAGCGTTGTTTAGTTAATAAGACAGGGTTTCCCATGAATACCTCATCCACCCACACTATCTCCATCTTCCCCTCCAGCACTTACACCCTCGCCCACACCACTGCCACCTCCACCACCATTCAGTCTGGTGAATTCAGTAAAGTTTCCCGTGTTCAAGGTCTTGGGAAATGAGGACCTGAGCCAATTTTGGTTTGTTGGGAAGGTTGTATGGGAAGATCAGGGTATTATTGATGATCAAATGAATAAGGCAACGTTGGTTAGTGCTTTATAGGAATGTGTGCTAACATGGTACATTAAGTAGTGCAATGACAACCCGATGTCCGTGTTGGAAAATATCCAAAGTGCATTGAATAAGGAATTCAGTAGACCTAAGCCTGAAGCGCAATGAATTGTGGGATTCAAAGAGATCATGATGAAGCCTCATGAGACACCCTATGAATTGGATCAAATATTGAACTGTATGATCCCCGAAGCTAACATGAATCTGACTAATGGGAAACATCGCAAATGGTTTGTGGCCTCGCTCCTACCTCATCTAAGGGTTGCACTATCATAACAGAAGATTAGGACCCAGGCGGAAGCTCTGGAAATCGTGATGAGATTGCACGAGACACCAATGCAAGATGTTAATCTGTGGGTTCAGCAGGTTCATGCACAATTGTAGAACATTTTCCTAGAAATGCAAAGTCTGAAGAAAGATAGAACAAATTGGCCCGAGGCGCATGAAGAAGTTTGTTGCCTGAAGTGAAAAATTCAAGGACATGACAAAAATCATTGTCCAGTTTTCACAAATTATGCTGTAGTAGGGGTACCAATGCCTCTGAGGTCGGAAGCTCCAACATGGCCAAGTATAAGGCCCGCGCTATGGTGTGTTATCTGTCAAGTAGCTGGAAAACATGTGATGGACAATTGCCATTTGCTGCAGAAATTCATACAGACACCGCAACAACTTTTCTACAACCTCTGTCAATCAGTGGGTCATGATGAGTGTAAATGTCATAGTTACAAATTAATGATGGATAGGACACCTGCATATGGGTGCAGGAAAAAACGCAGCCTCTGGACCAAGGCGCTGGAGGAGCGCAAGGAGGATATCAAGGGCGCGAATGAGGCTGAGGTGGAGGAGGACTCGACAGAGGTCAGGGATAGGTGATTTGTTATAATTACAGAGGACTGGGACACTACGCATGAGAATGAAAAAACCCGATGTGTCTTTCATGTCAATAGTGTACGTAGTTTGATCACACGACTAAGGATTGCCCTGTACTATTAGAAAAGATCTGTGAGAAGGGGGCACAACCTCAAAAACTGACTCAGGACTTGCAGATGATGAGGGTTGAGCCTCACGAAGAGGATCTAAATGTGAATATAGTGTTGTGAAGTGGATTTATCATCGATGAAGATAAGGGGAACTAGCCTAAAGAGAGTATGTGGTCCTACAAAGCCCAAAAAGTGAGGTGGAATTTTATCTGGAGTGCACACACGAAACGTTTAAGGAAGTAGAGAAAGGCTTCGCTAAGGCCTCTACCTCAAGAAGCTAGGATAAGCTAGCTGAAGAAATGAATCCTTCTATGCTTACTACTTTCTTGGAAACCTGCATGAAGCTTTTTCGTGATAGAAAGGTTGTAAATGGGTTACAGGAGCTGATAAATAGGTGTGTCATAAAATATAACACTCCTGGTGAATGGAACATAGTTAGAAATATTAGTAAACATAAGGAAAGATTTGGACGTGAGATGAGACTCACCACACAAATAGGAGAATATGAAATGGACGAAGTTATCTTGGACCTAGGATCCGACATGAATGTTTTTGCTAAATAAACGTGGGAACGAATGGGGAGACCAGTGCTACAATGGTCTCTGATTCAGTTAAGGATGGAAAACCAGTAGAATATCATCGCCATGGAACGATTGCAAGGAGTAATAGTGGATATTGAAGGCACAAGCGCATTGGCTGAATTTGAAGTGATAGAGGTTGTGGATGATAGCAACCCCTACCCTGCACTCCTTGGGATTTATTGCGCTACTGACATGAATGGGGTGATTAATCTGATGAAGAAAAAGATGATGTTTGAGAAGAAATCACCTCATGTAGTATTACCCTAGATCCTGCAGAAGGACTGCATTATACTGAACTGATCTGCGATTATGAAAGTGATGATGATTTGGACTAGATTTACAAGATAATGGCATGAGATCAGGATTAGGTGAATCCAATAGCAGATGGACGTATTGCATGAGACCGCGAAAGTTCCTACACATCAGATTCAAGTGAAGAACTGGAGCACTGGCAAAATCAACTACATGAAGTATCTACACTGCATTGTAATATGATGACCAAATCATTATGATGTGTATCATCAAAGATAAGAAATCTGCCTTACTATGATGGTTTAACTGATGTTGACCACTTTTTGGATGCATTTGAGAGAGAGGTGCCAGAGAAACATTGGTTCTAGGCCCTGGATTGGGCACTGTGTGCTACACCTACAAGATGGTGGGGCACACACAAGGACAGTTTTGATGATTGGCGTGTATACAAAATAATGATGAGAGTGTAGTTTGGTCACCCACAAGTGTGGCTAATAGAAAAGTATGATGTGAGAAATGATCCACGTGACCATTTGGCCAAATGGACTAAAGTGTATGGAGCGAAGCCTCAGCCGGAGTTGGTCCATCTGCTTTGTCATTCTTTGGATGTTCTACCGATGATTGGTACTTGGAGACGAAACTCTACCATGGCACTGAAGAGTGGGATGTTTTGCACCAAATATTTTTGATGACGTTCAACTTTGAGGATGGGTTTGAATGTATCGATGAAGTGTTGCAGGAGGTTAAGACAACAATCTTTAGGAGACCACAGGATCCTCTAGATTTGATTCAACCTTATTGGACTACCCAGCTGAGCCACGCACTATAGTGCTAAAATGTAACACTGGAAGAAGAATACAAAGACCCGAGGAAGATTAATATCCTGAAGACTAAAGGTCATCGTGAAGTTGAAGGACCATAACTAGAGAACCCAAACATAACCGAGCCACTCAAAACTAGACAGGTGAACATTGGCACAGAGGCAGAGCTGAAGTTTGCAAAGATTGGGGACTACTGGGATGACACGATAGTAGATAAGGTCACCGAACTACTTCGCGAATATCAATATTTGTTCCCCATGAAGTTTTTAGATCTAAAATGGATAATAGGGGAATTGGGTGTCATGAAGATCACTTTAAAACTAGACGTGAAGCCACTCAAGCAAAGGCCTTACCACCTCAATCCGAAGTATAAAGAAAATGTCCACTTAGAGTTGGATAAGATGCTCACGACATACATTATCAAGCCAGTGGAAGAATCTGATTGGGTAAGCCCAATGGTAGTCTAAGAGAAGAAGCCGAAGGATGAAATAAGGATATGCATAGCCCTCAAGAAGTTGAATGACACTTGCATGCATGATCCTTTCCCAACTCCGTTTACCAATGAGGTACTAGATAATGTAGGAGGCCAGGAAGCATATTCATTCAGTGATGGGTTCTTTGGGTACAATCAGATCAAAATCGCGCTCGAGGATAGAAGTGAGACAACCTTCGTGACTGAGTGCGGATGCTTTCAGTACACTGTAATGCCTTTTGGGCTGAAAAATGCACCGGCAATCTTTTTGCATGTAGTCATCGCAGCATTCAAGGACTTCATTCATAAATTTCTAGAGGTATACTTTGATGATTGGACAGTGTTTGGATTGGTAAATCGCCATGTGGAAAGTCTATGCTTGATGCTAGATACATGCCAGAGGTACCATATCATGCTCAATTTGAAGAAATGTTTGTTTGTTTCCCTTTTGGGATCTTGTTGGGTCATGTGGTATGCAGACAAGGCTTAATGGTAGACCTTACAAAGATCGCAGTCATAATCAATTTGGAGGTGCCAAGGAGTGTGAAACGGCTATGTGTAACATTAGGGAATATGGGATACTATAAGAAATTCATCAAGAACTATGCCCAGATCACCGCACTGATGGAAAAACTATTAAAGTAGGATGTTACATTCTGTTGGAATGAAGAATGTCTGAAGAGCTTGGATGTGCTAAAGGAGAAAATGGTCACCGCGCCAATCTTAGTCTTCCCAGATTGGGGGAAGGAATTTCATGTGCATGTGGATGAGTCATGTATTCTGCTATGAGAAGTACTGACATAGGCCAGTCAAGGGGACTTGGATCATCTTATAGTATTTGCAAGTAGGAAGTTGTGTAAAGTTGAGAAAAAATATTCCATGACAGAGTGCGAAGGATTAGCTATGATGTACACACTCTTGAAGTTCAGACATTATCTGTTGGGCGGACATTTTAAGATGTATATAGACCATTTTGCATTGAAATACCTAGTCAACAAGCCTGTGTTGGGGGGGAAGATATGCAGGTGGTTGTTGTTTTTCTAGGAATATGATTTTGAAGTCATTGTGAAACAACAACGCTTGAATGCTAGACTGGATCATCTGTTATGCATTGAAACGGAGGGGAGCCTGCTAATTTGGAGGAAGGACTACCTGACGTGCAAATTTTTATGGTGTGCTTCACTAATATTTGCTTTGAAGATATTATACACTTCCATATGATAGGAACGACTCCAGAAGGATATACTAGCCAACAAAAGAAGGAATTAGTGGTGCACGCGACAGACTTTTTTTTCATTACACGACAATTATATAAAATGGGATCAGATGAAATACTGCAACGTTATATGCTAGAATTTGAATGAAACAACATCCTCACTGAGGCTCATGGAGGATTTGCGAGAGGATATTATGTGTGCAAAGCAACGTAGTAGAAGATTCTATGCACTAGGTTATGGTGGCCGACACTACATAAGGATTCAAAGGCATATTGTAGGGCATGTGATGAATGCCAAAGGACTAGAATACCCTCACGGAGGGATGAGTTACTCCTGAATCCTTAGATATTGTTACAGCCCTTGGAGAAATGGGCAATTGACTTAGTGGGAACAATTTAGCCTCCAGGAAAGAAGATAAGTGTGCGGTACATCATCACTGCGACTGAGTATTTAACCAGATGGGCAAAGGCACAACCTATGAAGGAATATATAGGCGCAACAGCAACAAAGTTCATTTTTGAGTATGTACTGACAAGGTTTGGGTGTCTGAAGATTTTGATGAGCGATCGCGGTACACATTTTCTTAATGAAACGATCAACGCATTGACGAAGGAATTTTAGGTTTACCATAAAAAAAGTATGCCTTATCATCTGTAAGCTAATGGGATGGTGGAATAATTTAATAAAATATTGGAGAGCGCTAACAAAGGTTTTCAATGCTTAAAGAAATGACTGGGATGTGTTCATACTCACGGTGTTGTGGGCTTATAGAACGACTTGCAAGAAGCTGACTAGAAAAACATCGTTCGGGATGGTTTATGGCGTAGAAGTTGTGATGCCGATGGAGTATATTGTACCTATTCTATGCATAGCAGCATTCACAGGAATGGCGGATCGTGGAGCCTTGGAGGAGAGGCTCGTGCAACTAACAGAGCTTGAAGAGGATAGATTTCTAGCTGGATTCCATCAACAAGTTCAAAAGGAGTGTGAAAAGGCATGGCACGATCAGCACATCAAACTGCACACCTTCAAGGTAAATGATTTATTTTTATTATATGACAACAAGTTTGATAAATTTCCAGGAAAATTTAGGATGCATTGGCTGAGGCCATATGTCATTAAGGAGATTACCGACGGTGGAGCAGTTCAGTTGGTAAAATTAAATGGAGAACCCTATTAGAAAATTATATATTAGAGAGCAATGGAACACATAAAATATTGCATAAATATAAACACAGAAAATGCATAAAATAAGAGAGACACAGATATACGTGGTTCACCCAATTTGGGCTACATCCATGGAGAAACAACCCGTCCTTCCTTTTATATTATCCAATAAACTGAAGAGATACAACCTACAGTAGATCCTCTGTAATTCTCTCCTCTCTCTCACTCAATCTACTCTCTCTTTCTCACTTAGAATATAGATCTACATAGACGCAATACAATTCCCTCATATATAGCGAGGGATTTCCTTCCAGGGAAGAAAACCCTAAATTAAACATAACTTCTACTATCATATCTCTACCTTATGAACAGCCCAAATTCACTACGAAATTACAACATTTTACAAGGCAATTTTACATCTATTTTTAGCTTCGGGGGTGTTGCCCCATGGACCTCCCTCGCAAAGAAAATATTACAGTTGGCGTTGCCACCACATTACAAACTGGGGTCTAATGCGGTGATACCTTTGAATAAAGAAGATAATCAGGCTCCACACCCAACAATCTCCCACTTGGAGATTGATTATAAAAACTCCATTGCTGCTTGATTTTTTGGATAACGACTCCACTTTGGACCTAGTTGTTTCTTATCTTCTTCATCATACCTAAAGACCAATTGAAACCGAGAAAAATCTTAGTTTCTCCCCAGTTAGAACTTTTGTTAACATATCTGCAGGATTTTGGCTAGTGTGTATCTTTTCCAACTTCAACTATCCATATTCCAACATTGACCGTATGAAATGATACTTGAGTTGTATATATTTTGTCTTGGAATGAAATGCAGAGTTCTTTTTAAGATGTATGACACTCTAGCTGTCACTATATAACCTGCCCAAATACTTCTTCTTACCCAATTCATCCAGAAACCTTTGTAACCAAATCATTTCTCTACTAGCCTCTGTAGCAGCAACATACTCTACTTCCGTTGTTGAGAGTGAAACAACACTTTGTAGTTTTGAAACCCAACTAACAGTTGTTCCACTATAGTAAACACATACCCTGTTGTGCTCCTCCTATTATCTCTATCACCCACGATATCTACATCAAAATATCCATGTAGAGAAATGTTTTAACCACCAAAGCATAATGCTTGATTTTTGCTACCTCTCAAATACCTGAGAATCCACTTCACCGCCATCCAATGTTCTTTTCCTGGATTGTTCATGTACTTTCTTACAACTCCCGTTGCATGTGAAATAACAAGCCTTGTGCAAACCATTACAAACGTTAAGCTTCCAACTGCTGATGTATATGTAACTTTAAACATATAATCCATTTCTTCCCGAGCCTTGGGACACACCTCCTTACTTAATTTGAAATGGCTAGTGAAAGGTATACTAACTAGTTTTGCATTTTGCATATTAAATCTTTTCAACACCTTTTCTATGTACTCACACTGAGACAATGTTAATTTTTTATTCTTCCTGTCTCTAGTTATTCTCATAACAAGGATTTGTTTTGCAGCACCCAAATCCTTCATTGCAAATGAGTTTTCTAATTTTCTTTTGGGAACATTTATTTCCTGCATGTTAGAACCTGCAACAAGCATGTCATCTACATACAATAACAATATAATATAGTTTCCATCATTTTTCCTTTTGTGATAAACAAAATGATCAGAGTGACATCCAGTATAGCCTTGTTCAGACATAAACCTATCAAATTTTAGATACCAATGCCTTGGAGCCTATTTTAATCCATACAAGCTCTTCTTCAACCTGTACACTAGTTTCTCCTTCCCTTTTACCTCATATCCTTGTGGCTGCTACATATATATCTCTTCCTCCAAATCCCCATGGAGAAAGGTTGTCGTTACATATAACTTCTCAAGATGCAAATCTTCAACTACTACTAGACTTAAAATAGTTTTTATTGAAGTCACTTTAACAACAAGAGAAAATATCTTGTCAAAGTCTATACCCTTTTTCTGTGCAAACCCCTTCACCACAAGTCTAGTTTTATACCTTTTTCTACCTCCATCTTCTTCCTTCAACCTGTAAACCCATTTACTTTGAAATGTCGTTTTACCTATAGGTAACCTAACTAAGTCCCAACTCTGGTTATGTGCTAAGGATTCCATTTCTTCTTTCATGGCTTGCACCCACTTCTTCTCGATTTCTATCTATACTACTTCTTCATAACATTCTAGTTCACTCGAATCAGTCAACAATACATAATATAATGAAGGAGAGTATCGTTCAGGGGGTCCACTTATCTTAGTAGATCTTCTAACACCACTTTCAAGTGTTTGAGGTGCTTGTTGCTGTTGTGGTTGTTGTTGTTGTTCTAGTGGTTGATCATTATGATTTTTAGGCACCTTTACTTTTTCTGTGGTGTCATCAAGAACTGCATATTATTTGTTTTCTTGTTCCTGTTTATTTTCCTACATCTGTCCTTATACAAAACCTTTTATTGAATATGACATCTCTACTTCTAATGATTTTTTGTTTTTCACAATCATAAAAGAGATAACCAAAATCATTAACACCATATCCAATAAAGGTACATTTCTTTGATTTGTCCTCAAGCTTTGTTCTATTTTCCTTATTAATGTGGACAAAGGCTTCACAACCAAAACTCTTTAAAAAAGAGTAGTTTACCTTTTTACCTATCCATGCCTCCTATGGAATACCAACATCCAAGGAACTTGAAGGCCCTCTATTTATTAGATAAATAATAGTATCTACAACATCTGCCCAATTTTGTAAAGACAATTCTACATGAAATCTCATGCACCTTGCACACTCCATGATTGTCCTATTCATCCTTTTTGACACACCATTTTCTTGTGGTGTTCTTGGAACTGTCTTCTCTTTGCGAATTCCATTCTCTGAATAGTTTCTATCAAACTCTTTGCTGCAATATTCACCTCCATTGTCTGATATAAGACACTTTAACCTTTTTCCTATCTCATTTTCAACCAAAGATTTCCATTTCTTAAAACTATCAAATACATCAGATTTATTTTGAATACAATAAATACATGTTTTTCTAGTTGCATCATCAGTAAAAGTAACATAATAATGAGAGCCATTGAGAGATGATACTTGAGTAGGTCCCCATACATCTGTATGCACAAGATCTAATTTTTCGCTATTCTTTTCTTTCCTGACTCTAAGGAATCTGACTCTTTTCTGTTTTCCATAAACACAATTCTCACTTAATTTTAAATCAAAATGCTTCAAACCTGGCAACAAATTTCTTGAGTGAAGCATCTGCATCCCCTTCTCACTCATGTGCCTAAGCCTATGATGCCATAATGGCGTATATTCTCCTCTAGAGGTTAAAGCATTAACAAAATTAGAAATACCATTGCATAAGTACAATGTACCACCCTTTTCTCCTTTTTCTATTACCAGGGCTCCTTTAGTGACCTTCCAGGTTTTATCTGTGAAAGTAGTTACACAGCCTTCACCTTCCAACTGCCCAGTTGAAATTAGATTTTTCTTCAAATATAGAACATGCCTTACCTGCTTTGATAACCATTCATTTCCATTCTGTTGTTTTATGAAAATTGTACCCATTCCAATGATTTCGTAGGGTTTATCATCACCCAATCAAACCTATCCAAAATCTACTTGAAGATAATCATGGAAATGTTTCCTATCAGGTGTCGCATGGAATGAGGCCCCTGAATCTACCACCTAGGAATCAATAATATTTTCTAATGGAAGAATCAAAGCATCTTGCAAACAATCACTTGTCACATTTGTTTCATGATTGTTTTCTTGTTGTGTGTCTCCTTCTTTTCCCTTCCTAGAATTGCAGTCTTTCTTCAGGTGTCCTTCCTTCCCACATTTCCAACACACTATCCCTGATCTAGACTTGGATCTTCCTTTCCTTGACTTACTATGATATCTAGGCTCTTTCCTCTTTCCATTTTTCTTCCCCTAGTCTTTACAGTCAAAGCATTACCTAATGTCTCACTAGAGGTTTTCCATCACATTTCCTCACTAAGGATTGCACCGACAACATCATCAAACTTTAAAGTACTAGATCTAGAGACAGATTTACTAATGGCCATAACTAAACCATTCCAACTTTCTAGCAAAGAGCACAGAAATAACAGAGCCCTAACTTCATCATCAAAAGTTACCCCTATAGAACTTAATTGACTGGTAAATGTATTAAATTCATTTAAATGATCAACAACTGATACACCTTCTAACATTTTCATATTAAATAAACGCTTCACAAGAAATGCCTTATTTGAGGCCGAGGGTTTTTCATATAGTTTGGCCAATGCTGACATTAAACCCTCTATTGTCGTTTCCTTTGAAATATTAAACACTATCGATGCCGCTAGGCACAACCATATTGTTCCAAGTGCCTCTCTGTCAAGAATATCCCATTCTGTGTTTGTCATACTCATTGGCTTCCTTGCCTTTTCGCTCATTGGTTGGTACAGATCTTTCTAGTACAAATAATATTCCATCTACATCTTCCATAGCTAGTAGTTTTGGCTGTTAAATTTTTTGACCCTAAACGTACCTTCTTCCACCATTTCTCCCACTCGAACCAAGAACCCTTCTCTCCTATGAGTTTATAAGCCAAATAGACCTTCGGCTCTAATACCAGTTGTTAGAAAATTATATATTACAGAGCATTGGAACACATAAAATATTGCAGAACTATAAACATAGAAAATGCATAAAACAAGAGAGACACAGATATATGTGGTTCACCCAATTTGGGCTATGTCCATAGAGAAACAACCAGTCCTTCCTTTTATATTGTCCAATCCCCTGGACCCCCCTTGCAGTGAAAATATTATGGGCAGTGTTGCCGCCACATTATGAACTGGGGTCCAATGCGGTGATACCTTTGAACAAAGAAGATAGTCAAACTCCACACCTAGCAAACCCTTCCCGGAAAAGGTGAATGGCAGCTGATTGAAGCCATACACCGACGATTTAGCTAGATGACTACATGATGGAAGCACGGTCTTAGCACTCCACGCAGCTGAAAGAAAGTGCTGGACTATAAACTACATTTCCTAGGTTGTGGAGCTGCGTGATTGAGCAACTGCGCGGAATGAAGGAATGTCACAATGTTAGCAGAAACGCACGGGGAGCTGCGCTATCAAAGAAGGGACTACACAGGGTAGCCAGAAAGTGACCATTATGGTAATTGTTCATGATTTGACGATGAAAAAAATGGCTAAATGGAGCGGGGGAGAATTTAAGTCGAAATTTAAGGGCAAGATCTTTGAAAATCTCCCGCCAATATATAATTTATGAATGGATTTTGGGGGGAGTGGTCAAATTTGAATTCAAAAATGCCTATAAATTACAGATGGTTGCCCACGAAAAACACTTGGCATTTTGAGAATTGAGGTGTTGAGCTCTCAACCGCGTATAAACCGTGAGAAATTTGAAGATTTGATAGCGAGTTTAGAATTTGAGAGTTTGTCGAAGGAAACACAGGAATTTTTGACTAGCATCATGTCGGCGCCCGCAAAAACCATGAGTGTTGGAGAAGCAATGCTAGCTAAGGGAGCTACCTCGGAGGTAGAAATGTAGCTGAGGAAGCTGCCCCGAAGATAAGAAGTGTTGAAGTACCTGTAGAGGTCCCCAAATCACCAAGTTCACCCAGGTCGAGGCCTATGTCGACCAAAGAGGGTCTGAAAACAAAGAAAGATAAGTAGAAAGTGACACCATTGGTGTGCGTGTCACCCAAAAACACTCACAGAAGGAAAATACCACCATGTAGGAGAAGGGAAAGGTAGTTGACCTCGAACCTGAAAGAATACATTGAAGATATCAGTATGGGTGGGGAAGACATTAACATGGGGATGGAGGACGTTGACGTTGAAGGGTCCGACCCTATCTCTAAACTTCCCGAATACATTCCTCCGCACTGAGGCAAGGAAAAGGTCGCAAAGGACATTGATGAGAGAAAAGTCACACTGCACACACCATTGTTACCAGAAAATATTGAATTCTAAGGATTGCGCCTAGCATGCGTCCCCAATTTAAAGCTGGAGGATTGGGATTTGGCTGATGTGGAGCACTTTCCCCACTTAGTGATTGATCAATTCATGCACCGTGTGTTCTATAAGGACTTTGGTGTGACTGCGTTGGAGCCAAGGAAGTGGATAAAAGGGGTGGACAAGGCAGGACTGCCAAACATGCTATGGGTGCCGCACTACAACCACGTGCCATAACCATGATAGTGATCAAACAACTACTATGCTCGGTGCATGATGGGTGCCTGTGGTTACAAGAACCAATACCGATCACTAACATGTTGATCCATAGGATCACTCGGTTGCTGCATTCAAGACTAAATCTGGCCATGGAATTTGGCGGAAATATAGGTGAGAGTGACCTCATCAAGAAAATGAAGGACAAATTTAAGCTCACCAAGAACCTGCGCGGCTACTCCATTTCTAGTATAATTGACCCTGCAGTCAAAGTAGCCACCCAAATCCTGGTTGGGAAAATTATGACGAAGGGTCGTGCAGATGAAGTGTCGGCACCAGTCGTATCATTAGTAGCCCAGTGCGCAGAGGGTGTACAATTAAACTGGGCATGCTATGTTTACAGCGATTTCCTTGCGAACTATAGAGAGGCGCAAGATCAAAGCAAAACTTTTCACTATGCATGGCTGCTGCTATCCATAGTACTGGTTGCATGGGAGTTACTAGAGGATTGTGATTTTCCTCTGGTCGCAAAATATTTACAGGAAGCAATGAAGTTCACTTCACTTTGGGCCACCAAGGACCCCTAAAGGATCAAGGATATCAAGCTATTTTGGATCTTGATGGAGATGAGTATCAACATGGCCATCAACTGCAAACCGCGGTTATCACCAATTGTCTTCGAATAATTAGCAGGGTATGTGGAGTTCAAGGAAGACTTCCACTGTATCTCCATGCGATCGCAGAAGGACCCTGATCAAAAGTGGTATGACTTTCCATACCTAGCCATAGACAATGAAATCGCGACAGTCCTTGACCTTTGGCCAACAGAGTGGTGCACAACCTCAGACTTGACAACTAGGTCTAGCAAATCTACAACGAAGCATAAGATGGAAGAGGCCATACTAAATATGGAACAGTTGGCTGAAAAGAGGAAGAAAGAGGCTAAGGACAAAGCCAAAGTGAAGTGTGCTGCCAAAAAGCAAACAGAAGGACAGGAAGAAGAGGAGGAGCATGATTCTGACAGGAGTCAGAATTATCCTTCCCCGAAGATAGAAGAAGAAGAGTAGCGATCTGAACAAGGAGGAGCAGACTCAATGACTACTCCATTCCAGGTTAAGCGCAATAGGGAGAAGGAGAAAGTAAGGTTGTGAAAGAATTCCAAGGCCAGCAACATGCCCCTCAACCCAATCACCTTGACAGAAGGTGATTTGAATAACATTGGTGATACGGTGAGGTATGCGACTGTGAAATTGTTGTAGTAGTTTAAGAAGCAACATAAATAGGCCTTGGGTGCCATTCAAATGGGTCTATGCAAGTTGCAGATCCAGGTGTCATAGGTACAAACCAATGTGGGGCAAATCAGTGCGGCATCAAATAGTTTGGCACCTAGAACTTTAGAGGCAATAGAAATGGTGCGCACTATGGATCCCCGGGCCATAACACTACGGGATGGAGTGCTAACTATAGAAGCAGAAGTTGACAGGGCCATTGTCAGTGCCCTCAATAGAGTTGGTCTAAATTTGGTTGTGCTTCCAAGTGAATCCCTTCACACCTTGCAAGATGGTGTGATCGCAAAACTTTGGGCTCGGGAACAGTGCACCTTGAACTTTATCATTAAGTAGAAGGTGAAAAATGCTCAAATGGCTATGCAGAAGAATTATTCCATTGATCTTCTTAAGGCCATCATGGAAAAGAATGAGCACATGACCATGGTGGTGGTTGAGGCATGCAAGATTGTTCTAGAACTGGATATTCCTGAACATGCGCTAGTGGATCCGATAATTTTGAAGCTTTCTAGGGAATTGCGTGAAGCGAGAACAAAGTTGGCTAAGGTTTAGTTTGAAATGAACCTTAAAATTATAGAGCTCAAGTTGAGGGGCCCAACCTTCGACTCCATGAGAGGTTAAAGAGCAGCGCATGATCGATGTCAAAGATGTAGTAGCAGTTGTAGATGTCACGGTGAAGGAATGCACTGCACGCTTCGAGCAGTTACTCGAAGTAGTCACCAGCCTATAGGAGGATCCCAATGCGTAGAGGCTAGAAATAGAGGCATGAGAGTGACAACAGAGATGTGATGAGGTTAAAGCAGTGGCACGCACCATCACCATTACACAAAGCTTAGCGAAGCACATGACAAGGAGGAAATACTGAAGGCTCGATTGACGCCTTGGCTAGATGAAGCATATGTTCATCTTTCATGATTGACAGTGGAAGGGCCAAATATGTTCATCATTGCAGGCTGCAAAGGATCCTATTTTGTGTACATACTAGGAAAATTAAAAAATGAAAAGAGGGTATGCCTTAAAAGAATGATCAAAAGGCAGGAAAATCAAATGGTCAAAAGAATAGTGAAAATGAACCCCAAACTAAAGACCAGGAAAGTGGCCAGTAAAAATGCCACTACTATCTTGTGGGAGTATCATAGTCTACAAATACTGATGCTAATCATACTTGATGGATAGCCCAACAGTCTAATATGGACCATGCCATGTTTAAATTGCTTGTTGCAGAACAGAGAATGGCTCCTGTCCAAACAGCTTAAGCTTGGCAGATGGCTAGCTAGGTAGAGATATGAAGGAGCCCAACTGCTTAATCTGGGTCCTTGGAAGAAATAAGGGTAGATTTAGATAGGAGGGTAGTCAAAAGAAAAAGAGAACAATCAGGGTCTGCTAATTCAAGTGCACCCACTTCAAGTGAAGAAAAAATGTTAGGATTACTAGGTTGGGTAAGTAGTGTAAGGTTGCAGAAGTGAAGGGCCATCACCAGTTGGCTTATCAAGAGCAAGACTCATTCCATTCAGGGTATTGGCACCATGGCAGAGGATTGAGGACATAACATTGGAATCATGTCTAATTTCCCCCTTTTTCCCCAAATATCATGTATTAACATCCCCAAGGACCTTGAGATCTGCTCAAGTGTCCTGTTCCAATTCATTCCATGACAGAGTACCAGGTCAAACCATGAAGTTCAGTCAAGGGAAAGAAGCCACATTTCTTGTGTAAAAATCTTTACTCTCAATTCCCTCATTTCCCATTCCTAATTTTTATTCCTTAAAACTTAGCATTTTCCCCTACACACTCACCTCACAATGTCATACTAACAACTAATGTATTATTTAGCTCCCTAAGAATTCCCTTCCCTAATTTTACAAAAATCTATGTGAAAATCCCAAAAAGTCTATGTAAATACCCTCCCCCTAGCACTATAGCTATACAACCATCTCTTGGGGAATATTAATCCATCAAGGGTTAATATTAACCCTCTGCCACCCTGAACTATGGGTTTTTACTAAAAAAATTTGGCTAAAAATAAAAAAATCATAAATCCCCGCCCTCATTAACCCTTCTTACCCCTCTTCCGCGCCTAAGGTTCGTGTTTGTAATGTTTTTTAAATTAAAACATTTATAAACTAACCTGAAACCAAAGTTGAAAACCCACCCTGCGCACAATATATTTAAACGATTATTTTAATCGGCAGGTCCCCACGGGTATAGATCGTTGTCACATCATGAACGCCGCCAGCCGTTCAATCGCCAACCCCACAGATCTAACGGTGGGCGGTCGATCTCACCAGCAAACAAGCAGAGGTTTAGCGTCCGGGGGATTGGCGGTTTTACCGCCGTACCCCCGCCACGCGTTAATCGCCCAGGTTGTTCGGACCCCCCCCCTCTTACCACTTACCGCCCAGGGGTGCTCTGGGGAAACCACTTACCGCCCGTCCCCTCCCGCTGACGTCACATCCACGTCAGCGTGACGTCAGCACCCTCACCCGCCACCATTGCTCCACATCGTCCATCCACCCACATGCCCTGCCACCATGTCACTGCCACGTGCCCACCCACGTCAGCCGCCACGTCACCCTACCATACCCGGACCCACCGATGACGTCATCGCCAAAAAGGCGACAAAGGGCCAAATTTGCATAAAAAGTCGGGAAATGATCGTTTTATGTCATTTTAACTTGTCGTTTTCGGAGAATTGTGCATGCGAAAGACATCTTTAACGGCCAAAATCAAGAATTTGCTCACCCAAGCTGCTGTCGCCCTCGAAGTCAACTCAAATTACCTACCATTATTCCAGCTCGACATCTCCTGCACGGAAAAATCCAGGTATTTGACGCAGGCAACCTATTTCACCCATGTTTGTCGCATTTTTCTCCTAATTTCCTGTAAAAAAACTCTGCAAAAGCTCCTCACAGTCAAATTATCCATTGAAACTACCCAAAAACTTGGTAAACTCCCTACACCACGAAGCTCTGCAAAAAACTCATGCCCTTCTGTGGAATTCACCGTGAAAAACTAATTTTTGAAACCGAGCTACTGGCTAAAACCCATACAACTGCACACTCATCCCTGTTATCAAAATTCCCTTTGAAAAACCAGCTAATTAGCTCAACACACTCTGGTTTCTTCCAACAGAGTGCCCCACAGTTCATCAAACCTGTAAAAAGTCTCCTCATACTCTCAGAACTGCTCACTTTTAAAACACAATTCAATAAGCAGTCCTTAGCCTCTGCACTGATCCTAGGCTCAAGTAAGCATCCAATAAATTTCAGACATGGCCACTCCGTCTGCTCTAGATGTTGCTCCTATCAATCCACCCAGTAAGGAGCTTGAAGCTATGCCACTTGTGGATAGTGATTTCCTCATCATAGATTTTGTGGCAGAGAGGAACCACCTACAGACCTTCTGCCAGCTAAGGAACAATCACTTGGACAACAGTGACATGTATGGCATCTGGGAGTCTAATCTGCCTACCTACTTCTTGCCGTCTGTAAATGTTTTTCCTGAAGTCATTCACCTCTGTGTAGAAAACTATGACCAGAAACTCAGAGCTGTTAAGTCTCCATCTGGGAGCATCCTCTTTTACATAACTCCTAATTCCATCAATCAGATGCTAAATTACAAGCAAACCCAGCTGCTCTACCCCTTTTCCATAAAGTATTTGCTGAATGAGGGCTCCAAGGTCTCTAGCATTGAGATTGTTGTAGTTGCCAAAACTTTCATGAGAGCAGACTGCCAGCCGTTTGGGCCACCTCCTTTCCCATATGCATATTTCAATGAGGTAGGAAAGCTGCTTGTGGACATGATATCCTCTGTCCTGGGGTTCTCTACAAATGAGCATGTTAATGAAACTGAGTTGGTCTTGTTATCTGCATATAGCCTTGGGAGGCCCCCTGCTATAAAATACAATTATGCCAAGTTTATTGCCAACAAGATACATGACCAACTAGTGAGGCTGGACAGGGAAGAAATATTCAAATATTCATCATACATCTATCACCTCTTCATGTACTATCAGATAGATTTCTTCCAGTGCCACATCAAGAAACTAGATTCACAAGGTGAGGGGATGTATGTCATCTTCTGGTCTTCAGTCTTCCACCAAGTCCAGAACTCTCCCTATTCCTACTGTGCATTCATTGACCAATTTGTCTATCCTGTTACATGCCTCTTGAAAAAGACTCCTCCTTCAAGATTTTCCAAAGATATGCAGAAAATCTTACAGCTGTCCAGTGTAGAAATTTTGAATAATTTAACACATATTCAACAGATATTATCCTGATCATGTACTATTGTGGAAAACATACACAATACATAAGCTCCTCTACATTGATCATCAATATAGCAGCATCAATAAC